>CM022948.1:47097972-47295165 GCA_012931725.1 Litsea cubeba | reverse complement strand
GCTGGCACCAAAGCAAGCTGCTTCCAAACGCCATCTGACAAGCCGGAAAAAATATAATGTGGCTGATGTGTGTTCCATCTCCTCCAGCAAAAACAGCCTCACCAAGCCAATAAGTGAGGTAAACAGCGAGATCTCTCCGCAATGCAATGTCAGGACATGGCGTTTGTACTTGCACAGAAATCTCTCTCAACTCTTCTTGCATGACCAAGATCTTCTTTGAACTGGATCCTGAGCTCCGGCTTCTTGGGTCACGCTATCAGAAGACTCCCTATCAAAAAAGTTGGGGAATGAAGAGCTAAAACTCTTCCAACTGCTGGATCTAACTTTCAAACCCCCCCTCTCCTTCAAAAAATCATAGAAGGCGACGAGCTGAAAGTATAGAAGCTTGAACCTCAGACTGCCCCTCGAGGACGCTGTCAATCGGCAAAACTCCTCATAGAGTTTGCCGAGGATGGGCAATCCGGTAATGGCGCTCAGCTCCTTCAAAGAAAAACCAATCTCACCATTCGTCAAACGAAGGTATTGGTTTGTGGGGGAATGACTCTAGCATAGCCATGAAGGCCTCGTCGGAAAAGATCACGGTCTCCCTAAAGGCGCGGACCGCATCAAAAATCCCGGCTTCCTTCAAAACGGGCCACCAATCAGCAGGACGCGATCAGTCCACGACTTCCACTCGGAGTCGGCATTGAAACAGCCTCGAAGTCGAAAAGGCTTGATCCAATTACTGCCGTCACGCTGAAAATACCAAGGCCCACCGGTCTCAAATCGACCGACGGATAATCAGAGCCCTGATAGCCGCTGGGTGGCATCAACAGGTCCATGTCAACAGGCGACCTCTCCGTATATCCAGGAGAACCGCCAACAAAAACCCGGTCTTGATTACATTTGTCATTCTCACCCAGCTTGGAGGATCTTCCCTCTTAGGGCACGTGGGGCAAGGCTCAGAATCGAGACGGTGCGATCAAACGTCGACGACCGGGTAGCAACAGTCTTCTTCTCACCATCTGCTGTGAAAGAAAACTGAAAACATCTCCTCTGGTATGTCATGTCATCAGGGACTGCATCACCAAAGAAGAAGGTAGGCTTGGGCAAAACGCTCTGATCTTCCATCACCCATGGACGACTGCTTACCATGATCTTATAGAATTCCTCTCCCTTGAGAGCGATCAGTCGCTGCCTCATCTCATCTCTGTTGAGGGAGTCGCACTCTTCCAGATTTCTCTCAACATACTGGACCTTCTCAAAAGCCTGCTGAACGGCCGGATTAGAAGATCTAGAAGATCGACGAGGTACGCTTGTAGCAGGCTCTTTACCCTTGTTCGCTCTGGAGGAACCGCCTGAAAAGGATGGAAAAGAAAAAGATCAAACATCAAAATGACAGAATCTCGCTAAAAAAAATCTGGCAAAATTTGACATGATGACGGGCAATTCCGAAGAAAAGGAACTATCCTGAAAGAAATAAGAAAGCTTGAAGATGGGCTCAACATCGCTGCGAGCTCCGAAACTCCAAACTTTCGAAACCTCAAAGTCTCCGCAAAATCAGGAAGGGCTCAACATCACGGCGAGCTCAAATTCCCAAATTTGCGAAAACTTTCAGGTATGCTATCACATCATGCTAAAAATTTAATTTACACTTGAATGCATGCATAAACATCTAGGTTTGCCAAAAAAAGAGGGGCATTATCATGATGAGCAAAAAAAAAAAAAGAAACTTTCTCAAAAAAAAAAGGGAGGAAAGAAAACAAAAAGAAAAGAAAAGAAACTTTCTCAAAAAAAAGGAGGGAAAGAAAACAAAAAAAAAAGGAAGAAAAAAAAGGGAGATGGCCCACAGGCCGTGGCCCACAGGCCACGTGGCCGTACGGCCAGATCCGTACGGATCTGTCCGTACGGCCCACAAAAAAAACAAAACAAAAAAAAAAAAAAAGAAAAAGAAAGGATCTGTCCGTACGGCCCACAAAAAAAAAAAACAAACAAAAAAAAAGAAAAAAGAAAAGAAAAAAAAAAAAAAAAAAAAAGTGTGAAAAAAGAAAAAAAAAGAAGCAAACACGTGAAAGAAAAAAAAAAGAAGAAGAAAAAGAAAAAAAAAAAAAAGAAAGACTTTATTTTTTTCCTACAATGGAGTTTTCTTGAAAAAAGGGAACTTACTTGAAGCCATTGATGGAGAAGAAGAAGAAAAGTCTTGAAGATCTTGAAAGAAGAAGAACTCTTGGTCTTGAAGCCCCTCTTGAGATTATTGCAAAAGAAAGTAATAAGAGCAGAGATCCAACCTTCTCCTTGCTTTTATAGAGGAGAGCAAACCAAAGTAGGAAAGAAGAAAGAGGTAAGTGTTACTAATTAGTAACCTTACCAAAAGAAAGAGATTAGAAAGATTCTTTCCCCAGAAGAAAGATATCTTGAAGGATTTTCTCCCAAAAAGAAATCGATGACGGATTTTTCCCAAAAGAAAGATATCTTGAGATAGTCCTATCCCAAAATAAAGGGCTCATGAGAGATTCTCTCCAAGTAAAGATATTCTTAGATATTCTCTATCCAAATGAGATATTTTTGGATATTCTTTACAAAAAAATTGACACCATATTAGATCTAAGCCATTTCAAAAGCTTAAGGTCCCATGGTTAGCCCATATGAGCCAGGTTTGACCACCTAGGCACAAAAAAAAAAAAATTTATTATTTGGGCTTTCAGTCAAAAGGAAATCCCTCTTACCAAGAGCATACCAAAAATGGTGTTTCCATGCCTCTTTTGAGTTTATTGGACCATACAAAAGAAAATTCCAAGCCCCATGAGCTTCCAAAAATCAAACCATCCAGCCTCATCTACCAAATTGAGCCAAAATCTTGAAATTGACATTCCACAAAAATCAAACCAAATCCTAGTCCCCTAACTTGCCACATACAGCCTGTTAGGTCCACAAGACCAAAACCAAAAACCAAAACCTGATCCCCTAACTTGCCACATACAGCCTGTTAGGTCACAAGATCAAAACCAAAATTGATCCCCAACATTCCACATACAGCTTGTTGGTCACACGATCAAAACCAAACCCAACCCCCTAACCTGCCACATATAGCCTGTTAGGTCACAAGGTCAAAACCCAAATCCACATCCCTGATGTCATCTTCAAAACTTTACCTCGAGATGGTACGTGGTCCCTTTCACTACCATAAAATCCCCCTGGAAGCTCAAAAGGCTACAAATACCAAAAAGAAAGACTGCTCAAAGACTCTTGGTCAAGTCACAGGCTCTCCTTCAAAAATCTCTTCGAGGCACATCGACTACAAAAGTTAAGCAACTCGTCGCTGTACCTCGAGGGGGCATTTGTTGACACCAAAAATATCACTTTGCCTCTTCAAGATCCAAAGAGCTACATGAAGTCGCAACCTGCCATAAATAGGCAATGCTGCTTCCAAAAATCAAATCTTGTCAGAATCAAACAAAAACTGCAAGATTCTTCCAGACAGCCAAAAGAGGAGTACACAAGAAGTTTCGGGCCATTTCAAAATCATTTTGGCCTAACTTCGCTTCTCCGACAGCTGAAAAGGAGCTCTCCGGCGGCAAAAGCAGCGGAGACACCAAATCTTCGATCAGGGCCGATGGATAGTCTCAAAATACTTCCAAAAGGCTCCACGTCAAGTTCCGAGTCAAACCGACAACGTTTGACCCCACATCAAATCCTTGAACAGCTAAATCAAGCCTCTCGGCGGCGAGAATCACCGAGGCCATTACTCATCAGATAGAGCACATGGACGGCTTCAAAATGCTTATAAAGGGCTACACGTCAAATTTCAGGTCATTTCCACAACATTTGACCATAGTTTGACGCTCGGAAGCCAAATCAGGCCTCTCGGCGGCAAAGCTCTCCGGGACCATGGTTTCCAAGACAGAGCCTATGGATCATCTTAAATGACTCCAATAGGTTCCCTGTCAAATTTCAAGTCAATCGGACATCGGTTGACCGCACATCAAACCGCGACATCTTCATCGCGACAAAAAGCAAGTCTACTGGTGATAGGACCCCAAACGGCTTCAAAACTCAAACAAAAGCCTATGGTTGGTCTTATTTATTGCTCAGGAGGCTTCGCATCAAATTTCAGGTCATTCCGACATCGTTTGACCCAGTTTCAGCTTCGGACGCAAAATCGGCAGCTCTGCGCGACAAAGTCTTCGGCTTTCTCAGGAAATTGGAAACTTTGCAAAATAAAATGCAAGGATTCTCATCAGGTTTCCTACAAAGAAATCAGGCCAATAAATGGTCAAAATGTCAAGGAAAAAATACAGAAGGAAAAAGAATCGAAAAACAGCAAAACCGGACACAAAACGGGACACAAAGGGGGGAAAACCCCCCCAGGGTCTTAGACCCCTGCGACCCTGGCCCAGGGTCGCCGGCGACCTTGGAGCCCGGGGTCGCCGGGAAGGCCCCGGAAACCCCGGTTTTTCGCCGTTTTTTCGCGATTCAAAGAGCCCAGCCTCTGGTACTTTCCAAAATTCATGCTTTTGAGACACCAAGTCCTCTGACAATCCATCCAAAACACGGGTCAATCATCAAGAGTATCGAAAAACAATATTGATCGCCACCCGGTCAACCAAAAAAAAAGTGTGCTTTCTACCCGACCGATCGAGGAAATCGACAGGACAGATGGCACCGACCCGCTGTTGGCAACAAACACCTGAAATTACATGGTCATCTGATGTCGATCTACATGAAGATCCATCGATGATCATCGACAGAAGAATCCCAAAAGACATGGCACGGCCCGCAACTCTTCAACTGCTCGGCGACCACTTAATGTGATTAATTGACTAGCTTTATTACAGTCATTAATCCATTTCTTTGGACGGCCCAATCAGAAGCAAGCATTCGGGAGTTACAAGTCAAGAGATTCATGGCATTTAACCCATGAAACTCCTCCCATCATGGCGATTAAAGGCGATTAAATGCCCTCAATCTCCTCCGGCCAATCAGAAGCCAAGAAAAAGGAGTTACAAAATAAAGAATTCAATTCTGTAACTCCTCCCTTTATGTAGCTTCAGGAGAGCTCTCCAAGAAGAAATGGACAGACAACGAAAATCACAGACAGAAGCACAGAAATTTAGAGAAGGAAAAGAGAGAAAACTCTGCGGAAGTTCTACACCGGCCACCGCTACAAGGTGACAAAAGTCCCTTGGGGGGTACCCCCCCCCCAAGGTCCTTGCCTTCTCCTCCTGCCTCCAATGGCTTAGATGTGGCTTTTCAGCCCGTCTACTCGGCTTTTTATTGGACATAGGACCTCCTTTTGGTCTTTGTCCCCTAAAAACCTGAGGTTATAGCCAAGCCAAGCGAATCAATAGCATCCTCTGTTCTCATCTGCATGCATGATGGCGAAGCCCACATATGGCTTACGACCGTCAATCTAAACGGGTCCCCCCCCAATCTCCTGAGAAGTTAGATCCTCCTTTTCTTGCTTTTCATTGTAGTTTGTATTTTTCTAAAAGTGAAAAAAATCACAACTCTTGTCTTTCATTATTGATAAGAATTGTAAATCGGCTATAAACGCCAAAATCGGCTATAAACGCCAAAAATCGGTTATAAATGCCAAAAAAATCGCCTTTCACGGCAAATCAAGAAAATGTCTCTTTTCTTAAATATATGTGCAATGGAAAACTTGAAAGAAGTTGATTTCCTTTTTACTTGCGAAGGTTGATCTCCGGATCACCACTTGCAATTCCAAGTAAAAATAGAAAATCTGGCACACCCACACAAAAAAAGAAATGTTGATGCACGCCCCTGCCCCCTGGTTACGAAAGGGTCGGAACCAAACGGACTCCCACGTCCGCCGACCTCGGTAGCAACCGAGCATTGGAGCGCGGTCCATCAGTTTCTTCAGCCTCTTGTTGTGACAAGCAGCATAGAAGTACTCCGTTGACGTATTTCCGGTAAAGGATTTTTGAAGGAATATCCAAATGAAAGCTTGGGGTTCGCATTTGGATGCTTACCCGTTCTTTTGGATCTTCAGCTAGGATTCTGAACATAGTGTAATCAATGAACGAATCCCTCCAGTCGCCGATTAAAGGTTGAAGGATAGAGATCCGGCTTCCAACCACTCGGTGGCATTCAGCAACTGCTTGGTGTGTGTTAAGAGGAGGAAGGATTCTTCTTTCGCACACTGTGATTTGCATGTTTTCCCCTTCCTGGAATGCCATAGATGCAGTAAGTCCAGCCAGGGCATCTACACGTATGGTTTCACCTCTACGAATGTGGGTGATGTGACAGATGTTAAACTTTTACAGAAGCGATTGTGCCTTGTTGTAGTAAGGCAGCAGATCAGGCTTCCTGACTTCAAATTTCTGATTCATCTGGTTGACGATCAGTTGAGAGTCTCCAAAGATTTACGGCATGGTGATACCAGATTCGGTGGAGAGTTCCAATCCTAGGATCAGAGTTTGATATTCAGCTGCATTGTTTGTGCATGGTTCCAGTAGCGAGAAAGCGTGTGGAATCATGTATTTTCGGGGCTAACAAAGAGGATGCCAACTTCCGAGATTAGCTGTCTTTTTTCATTTGTCCTGGTTGCACCGTCAAAGTACATGTCCCAGGAAGCATTTTGTGAGAAAGTCTCTACATGGTAGACTGGTTCGTCTAGGAGATCATCTCTGAGTGGAGAATCTTTAGGCAATGGATGCTCTGCGAGAAAGTCCGCTAGAGCTTGCCCTTTGATTGCCTTTTGTGGTACATACCTAATATCAAATTATGACAGAAGGATGGACCATTTTGCCAGTCGGGCATTGAGAGAACCTGCTTTTGTGACAAGGACCTTCAAGAGGTTGATCCTCGAGACCAGGTAGACTGTGTTGGAAAGCAAGTAGTGACGCAGCTTTTGTACGGCGAACATCAGTGCAAGGCATTCCTTTTTGACTGGAGAGTAGCGATGCTCTACACCTACTAGCATGCGGCTGAGGTAGTATAGAGCAACTTCTTTTCTTTCATCATTTTCTTGTGCAAGCAGAGCGCCCAGAGAGTGATCAAGGGCTCTTGTGTACAAGATGAATGGTTTTCCAGTGGTAGGAGCAGCTAACATTGGAGGTTTGGTCAGGTATGACTTGATATCTTGGAATGCAGCTTCACAGTCAGCATCCCAGACAATGTTTACACCTTTTTTCATCAACCGGGAGAATGGACGGCATTTCCCCAAAAGATTGGAGATGAACTGTCTGATGTAAGCCAATCTCCCTTGAAGCCCTTTGAGTTCTCTCAAGGTTCTTGGAGAGGGCATTTCTAGAATGGCTTTGACTTTTATGGGGTCAAGCTCTATTCCAGCTTTCCGAACTAAGAATCCGAGGAACTGACCCGACGAGATGCCGAAGAAACATTTCAGAGGATTCATTCGTAGTTTGTGTTTGCGAAGCAGGAGGAAGACTTCTTGAAGGTCTTCGAGATGATCTTCTTTTCTTTTGCTTTTGAGGGCGAGGTCATCAACATAACATTTGACCGTCTTGTGCTGCATATCTTGGAATATCTTCATCATAGCCCTATGATATGTGGCACCAGCATTTTTCAGACCAAATGGCATGACAGTGTCGCAATACACTCCAAATGGGGTCCGAAACGATGTATGTTTTTCACCTTCAGGATGTATATTTATCTGATTGTAGCCAGAGAAACCATCCATGAATGTCATTCGCTCGAATCCACAGGTATTATCAATCATTACCTCTGGTATGGGGAGCGGAAATTCATCTTTAGGGCTTGCACCATTCAGGTCTCTATAGTCAATACAGACCCTGATCTGCCCGTTTTTCTTTGTCACAGGGACAATGTTGGCCAACCATTCAGGATGTTGTTCCTCACGGATGAAGCCGACGTTTTTGAGTTTTTGAACTTCTTGTTCAATTTTATCCATCACATCTGGACGGAATCTTCTTTGGCCCTACTTGACAGGCTTGATGTCTTCTTGAAGATTGAGTTTGTGGACTGCTATTTTGGGGTCTAAGCCAGGCATTTCAGCGTAAGACCATGCAAAGCAATCAACGAACTCACGAAGAAAGGTGATATACTCGAGTAACTCATCATCCTTTATATTCTTGCTTATGAATACAGGATGTGGGTTATCTAGTGTTCCCAAGTTTATCTTTTGAACAGGATCTTCTGTTGGAAGGTTCGAAGGTGGTTCCTCCACAATATTTTCGGAGGCTTCCAGTTCAACGAAACCTTCTGGGGTTTCAAGGGCATTTCCAGACCAAGGTTTTGTTCCTTTCCACGGGTCTTCTTGATCGGTAATTTTCTCAAGGCTTGCTATGAGATGATCCCAATCGCCTGTTGAAACCGGGTCGAAGTAGGGTACTTCTTTTGGAGACGAGGGTTCTTCTGGGTCAGAAGACCACATGTCTGTGCCATCGGACAATTCCTCTTCATTGTCAGAGAAATCGTACCAATTGTATGAGCTTCCAGGATCTTTGTCAGGTGACTCATCGAAGAGATATCCAGGGAGATCGATGTCTTCATGGACTTGAGATGTTGAGGCTTGGTCAGTAAATTGACTTTTAAGCTTTTGTGTCAACTGTCTCAGGGGAGTGTCGGGATCATACCCTAGCCCGGGTGAAGACTTTTCTACATGGTCGTAGAGTCTCCAATCTTCCAGCTGACTTTTGGTCAAGGCGGGCCCCAATGGTGTGAGAATACCGCGTCCTTCTCCCAAACCGACTGGCTTTTGAGCATCATAGCCCATTTTCTTCGTAATAGCTTGTGCCACAGGACTATATAAGGATAGTTGAGGCATACCTTCATTTTGGAAGGGTTCAAGCATGGAGTTTGATGAAGAAGCATCCGATCTATGGAAGAAGATCGGCTTTTCATTTGCTGAAGTTACTGGAACAACGAAGGAAGCTGACGTAGGATCTTCTATGTTAGTGGTTGTCTCCATTAGAGTAAGAGCATGCTGAACTTGCTGAGTGTCAGCATGGTTGACGATGCGTCGTCTTCTGGCTCTGAATCCGAATCCATGTCTTGCATGATAGACACGAACGAGACAACAAATTTGACAACAGACTTTTGTTTCGCCTTCTTCACTTTAGTCGTGATGACAAAAGGCTTCGAAGGTTTGAGGGAGATGATGAAGGGAGTTTGAATGCTCTCTTTGGATTTACCGAATGGTTTGTTTTCTTCCGGTGATTGTTAAGGAGCCTTACCTTTATCTTTCTGGAGATTTTCGGCAAAGGGTGCTGTTGCTTATCCTCTTCTTCTTTTTCACCTTCATAAATCCGTGAGTCTGCAAAGTGGACTTCTTTACCTTTGAAGGGTTTTCTGTCTGTAAAGACTCGATGTATCATGTAGTCGTCGCCAACAAACTTGATGCATTGATATAGAGTTGAAGGGACAACACAATTCTCGTGGATCCAGGGGCGTCCGAGAAGGATGTTGTAGCATGAAGGGGTTTTTATTGCATACACAGTGACCTAAGAGATAAGATCACCGATCTGCAACTTGAACCTGATTTTGCCGATAGGCCTTTGAGTACTCCCATCGTATCCAAAGATAGATACAGAAGTGTGGCTCAGCTTGCTAGGTGGGAGCCCAACTCTTCGAGAGCCGAAGTGGAGATGAGGTTGAGTGCAGAACCTGGGTCGATCTGAACTCTGTGCATAGGCATTTCCTTGATGTACCCTGTGAAGTACAGGGGTCGGTTGTGCCTTGTTTCGCCAAGTAGGAGGTCGTCCTTAGTGAAGGTGATGGTTGCACTGGCTCCTTTTTTAACCGAGAGGCATTCGATGCATGATCCCTCAGTTTTTCTTCTTTTCTCCCTTTGGAGAAGCTTCTGAGTTTTTGACCCGGTAGTCCATTTCAATTTGGAGGACTTGCGGGGCATGTTTGTCGACATCCTCATTCAGCTTTTGTAATTCTGAAATGAGATGATCACAAGTGCGCGGAGACATTCATAATAAATCTAGGAAGTGCAGACGTGCAGGTATGTGCTTGAAGTGTTCAGTCAAGTCATACTTGAAAGCCTCCTTGGGGCCTGCATGTTCATCATTGTTGCCACTAGGGGCGCTTACAACATCTTTTCCCGAAGGATTTACATATGTAAAGGAAGATTGGTTGTAATTCTTGTGGTAGTCCCGGCCAGAGCGGGTGCCTCTACCAACTTCGAGAGCTTCTTGAGAAGGGTCTTCATTTGGAAGGTTTTTTCGGGATCAAAAGGCTGTCGTTTTTCATTTGATGAGGATGTATCTCCAGCAGAGTTGCCATCCTCAGTGATTGTGTTACACTAAGCATTTTTCGGGAACAAGTCCTGAACAGCATCCAGCAACCTTTCTTCTTTGTTGACCAATTCATCGTCCCAAGCATCAATAGCTGGGGATTCTTCAGTCAGGAAGAGTGTGAGCTTTGAAGTCACAGTCTCAGGAGAAGAAACCTGAGAGGGTGCCGTCTCAGTGAAAGTCACGTGAGATGAGGTGGCTCCAGAGGATACATTGCTAGAAGTCGTCAGAGTGTAAGTGATCTCGTCAGACGATGCTTTTGAAGAGCTATAATCCCGAATTATCACATTACAGGAAGCTCTAATAGGAGACGTTGCCTGATCGGAGTCAGACTCATCCTCGGATGTAAGAGGATCGTCCATCCAGCAATTTTCTCCATTTTCAGGACTTAATGGAGGATGTACCTGATGGACTTCAGGGACTTCTGGCTCTGGATTGCGAGGAGGCTCATTGACCCGGTCTTACTCTTGTTCTGGAGCGAGACGCTGCAAGATCCTTGCATATTCTTCAAGATCAGGCATAGGAGTCAAATCTTCTTCTTCATCTACTCTTTGTGGCTCAACATAGTTGATTTCCACTGGAGCAATGATGGGTGCTGGGCCAACAGCATTTTCATGTACAGCTTCTTGGTCTTCTTCATCATCAGACCAAGATCCTTGTGGTTGTAAGGGGTTATTCCAAATTACTGGCATAAGATGAGACTCAGGAATCCATTCTTCGTCGGAGAGATATTCTCCTATTTCAAGGGACTCCTCCCACTCATCGGTGTAGTTGGATTCAAATCCATCATCGGTGTCGCTGGACTCGTATCCATCAATGGAGAATCCAACTACCGAATTGCAAGAGTATGATGCCCCCTGCGTGGCTTCTTTGAATTGAGGGTGGCATAAAATCACTGAGAGTGAATTTTCTTACCCCTTTTGGAGTCTCTGGAAGGGACGTTTTTGTTGCCTCCAGTGAAGCGGTAGAGGAAGCCTCTGCCTTTTCTTGGACTTCCATGGAAGCTTCTAGTAGTTCTCCCAGGTTCTTTGATTTGTTGCCGATGAACATGGAGTCGATTCTAGCTCTCATGTTGTTTCGGCAAATGTTGACTAGCGACGCTTGTGGCAATACATCAGAGCATTTGTATGCCATTGCTTTCCACTTATGAATGAAGTCATATGTTGACTCATTCTCCCCCTGTTTTAGGCTGTACAGCTGAGCCATAGCACCGGGATGATCCTCACCTTAGAAGTGAGTCAGGAAGCGTGTCTCTAGCATGGCCCAATTTTGGATGGAGTCCTCCGGCAAAGTGGAGTACCAGTCGAAGGCCGTACCTTTTAGGGTACTTGCAAAGAGGCGGATCTTGAGTGCATCTTGATCCGTGATAGCTTCCGTCATGATCTTGAAGTGGATGACGTGATGTCTGGCTGATCCTTTCCCCGTATATGTTTGGAGAGTAGGATGCTTGAATTTTGTGGGGAACAAGACCGAGTCCATCCATAAGGGATATGGTGGCTTGATCTCATGCTCCTTGAGTATATCCTCTTCTTTTACTTTGCAAGGATACTGTCTACGTCCTTTTTGGTAAGGGCGCGTGACTCATTTTCTTCTCCATTTACCTCATCATCCTGATGATTCGGAGGAGGTTCATTGTTCGCCTGATTTTGGAAGGCGAGGAGAAGGTTTTCCATCAGAGTTTCAATCCTCTGCTGGCCTTGTTCCAACTGCTGAATGCGTGTAAGCACATCATCTTGAGGTGGATTGTGGGGTAGTGGCTCAGAAATTGTAGCCAGGATGTTCATCCTTCGAGATTCGAACGAAGAAACTGTCCTGGTGACTGAGCTGGAGCTCATTCTTTTTTATGAAGTGCTTGAGGAAGGATCACTCTACCGTCCTTTGCTTTAAGGAGCAGGGGATTCTTCTGAATGTCTTCTTGTCCTGGAGACGCTGCGGGTCACCGAACGTCGGACATGGATTTTTATTGCTGACTTTTGACGTCTTCTGGTTTCTCCAACCATATGGACAGCAGCAACTTGGTTGGGTCTTTCTTTTTCGACACATTTGTGAGATACTTAAAGCGTAGGAGGCTGGGTCCTTTGCTTCTCTAGTCTCTTTTCTCGATATGACGCGCGGCGGCATATACGACGAGCAATTTGAGCTTCAGTCAGCTCTGGCTGGGCTTTGACAATGAAAGATGTGCTCCCTCGGGGGCAACAGCCGAGCCTATCTTCTTTGCAGCTGGGCAAGGACAGGATGCGAACCCGGTCCTTCGCCTGTTGCCAGCGAAGCTTTGAATTTTTCGAGTTCGGCCCCTGTAGATATGAAGGGTCAAACCGAAGGATTGTAGGCCTTAACAGGTGCTTGCAGAGGCCTTGTCATGCATGATCTGATTTTGGGCTTGTAAGAACAAGCCGGCTCATGCTGGGTTGACTTGGGAGTCAGGTTGGAGATGGGTCTCTCCTCTTTCATGTAGGCAAGAGGGTAGAACTAGTTCTCCTTGAGTGGGGCCAGGAATGTTGGCTTGGTGGATGTTTGGGACCTACTTTGTTTTGATGAAGGTCTTGGGGACCAAGTCTTGGGATAGACCTGGTCGTTTCTGGTCGATGCTTCGTGGGGGTGCCACGGGCTTCGGGCCTTTTGGTGCTCGCCTTTGGTGTCACGGTAGTGAAACGTTAAGAGGCGAGCTTCTGCTTCTTAGAAAAAGCAGTTTGTTCCTCGGGGAGTGGGAATGGTCCCATCGTCCCAAAGACGACAGTCCGGGGAGTCGAGGTCGACCCGGAGTTCAGAGAGTTGCTGAGGGAGTTGACGCATGAACCGGTGCTTGTAGGTGCGCGTGGTTTGCTTCTGTTGAAGCATGAGCCATTGCTTGTTTCTCATCGAAAGTAATGGTTAGCGAAGCTGCCATTGTTAGTTTTTCGAAAAATTTCTAAAACAAGACCACATCCATTAGTAATCACAAGATTATAATGATCATAAATGGGGAGTTCTATGGTTTTGTCTTTTCAAATCGCTTGAGGGATATGACCCAAGAAATATGAAGAAGGTAAAAGTCCATAGAGGGTATAATTGTTCTGATCGCAGGTATGGTAAGCCCAGAATGAGCATTCCAATGACTGCTAGAAGCAATTGTGAACCTAAATTCGACTTATCGAGAAGCAGAGCTTACTCGATGTAAGAAGAATATAAGGTTGGAGTTACAAATGTGCCGGTCGCGAATACAGTAGACCCTGAAAGGGCGTACTAGTACCGATAGACACAAATGTTTGGAGACCGCATCCATGAGATGAGATTCTCTGTTTTGAAAGGTCAAGATTGGATTCATCAAAGAGAGCAGATGGTATTCCGATCCAAATACGGTCTTAGCGATTTCCGCAAGCGCCAGTACCCAGAAGGAAATGAACCATAATTTCTCGGATCTTAATCCAAAAATGACGAGTTTTTTTTTTTAAAGGCCAAGATCGAGTTCATCAAAGGGAGCAAAAGGCATTCCAATTTGAACACGGGCTCAAAAATTTTTACGAGCGCCAGTGCTCAGAAAGGAGGAGACCAAAATTTCTCCAATCTGAACCCAAAAATGACAGAAGTTTTTTTTTTTTTTTGAAAATTTTTTTTTGAAAAAATCTTTTTTCTTTTTTGTTGAACAATTTTTTTAAAAAAAAATCTTTTTTTTTAATTTATTTATTTATTATTATTATTTTTTTAAGTTTTTTTTTTGAATTTTTTTTAATTTTTTTTTTAAAAATTTTTATTTAAAAGACGAGAGAGTACACATAGGCCTCCTAACCCGGTCTTATGAAATCTCGATTGATAGAATTGCCCCCAGGTAAGGGTAGGATTACTTAATGAACCCATTTGGAGGACCCTTGCCTAGAACAGTCAAGCTGTCTCCACACTCTGAACAAGGCTTTTCTTGAATCAACCGTGATCAAAGAACGCAATTGATTTAACCTTAGTAGTCTATGTCTTTTTTTTTAGATCCCAAATAGACTCATCGAAGAGAAACGATGGCCCAAATCCATAGTCGAACAGGCTCAACATTTCTGCAAGCACGATGAGCGATAGGAGAGGATCAAGGTTTCTCAATTTTGAATCCAAACTAAAAAATCTGATTTTTTTTAATGAACTCATCGAAGAGAAATGATGGGCCAAAACATTAGTCGAATAGGCACAACATTTCTGTAAGCACGATGAACGATAGGAAAGGATCAAGGTTTCTCAATTTTGAATCCAAACTGAAAATTTTGATTTTTTTTTTTTTTTTTTTTAGATCTTTAATGAACTCCTCCAAGAGAAACGATGGCCCAAAACCATAGTCGAACAGGCTCAACATTTCTGCAAGCACGATGAACGATAGGAAAGGATCAAGGTTTCTCAATTTTGAATCCAAACTCAAAAATCTGATTTTTTTTTTGGTGTTTTTTGAAAAGGGAAATAATGAAAATAAATTCAAATGATTAGAAATTTCCAAAAAATCTCATCTCATTTTTTTTTTAGATGCGAAATCCAACATAGGCCACCAATTAGAAAGTAGCCAAGGAATCAAGAAAAAAAGTATAAGCATAGAGCAAAAGATATGATATGCAAATATTTCATTTCAAGCATCGTGTTCTCAAATGAACGAGTCCCACCGGGTGGAGCCAGCTTGATGGACCGCACGTTCATGGCTCGGTTCTACCGAGGTCGGCGGACGTGGGAGTCCGTGGGGTACGACCTTTTCGTAACCGGGGGGCAGAAGCGGGTATTAACATTTTTTGTGTGGATGTGCCAGATTTTCTATTTTTACTTGGAATTATAAGTGGTGATCCGGAGATCGACCTTCGCAAGTAAAAAGGAAATAAACTTTTTTCAAGTTTTTCATTGCAAATATATTTAAGAAAAGAGACATTTTATTGATTTGCCGTGAAAGGCGATTTTTTGGGTATTTATAGCTTATTTTTGGCGTTTATGGCCGATTTTGGCGTTTATAGCATTTTTGGCGTTTATAGCCGATTTTGGCGTTTGTAGCCGATTTACAATTCTTATCAATAATGAAAGACAAGAGTTCTGATTTTTGTCTCTTTTGGAAAAAAAAACAAACTACAATGAAAAGCAAGAAAATGAAGATCTAACTTCTCAGGAGATTGTGGGGGACTCGTTCAGATTGACGGTCGCAAGCCATATGTGGACTTCGCCATTATCCATGCAGATGAGAACAGAGGATGCTCTTGATTTGCTTGGCTTGGCTATAACCTCAGGTTTTTAGAGGACAAAGACCAAAAAGAGGTCCTATGTCCAATAAAAAGCTAAGTACACGGGTTGAAAAGCTACGTCCAAGCCATTGGAGGCAGAAGGAGAAGGCAAGGACCTTGGGGGTACCCCCTAAGGGACTTTTGTCACCTTGTAGTAGTGGCTGGTGCAGAACTTTCGCAGAGTTCTCTCTCTTTCTTTCTCTGGATTTTCTATGCTTGGAAGCTGATCTGATTCTGATCTCTAGGAGTTATTTGATTTTTTCTTCTGCTTCTTGGATTTCTTCGGAGTGCTCTCCTATTTATAAGCTCTTGGTAGCCATTTAGGAGAGTTTATGGGCTTTTATTCTCATTAAGCCACATAATGGGAGGAGTTACAGGGTTTAATTCCTTTATTTTGTAACTCCTTTTTCTTGGCTTCTGACTGGCCGATGGAGATTGAGGGCATTTAATCGCCTTTAATCGCCATGATGGGAGGAGTTTCATAGGTTAAATGCCATGAATCAATTGACTTGTAACTCCCATTTGCTTGCTTCTGATTAGGCCGTCCAAAGAAATCAGTTAATGACTGCAATAAAGTTAGTCAATTAATCGCATTAAGTGGTCGTCGAGCAGTTGAAGAGTCACGGGTCGTGCCGCGTCTTTTGGGATTCTTCTGGCGATGCTCATCGATGGATCTTTATGTAGATTGACATTGGATGACCATGTAACTTCAGGTATTGTCCTGTCGATTTCTCGATCGGTCGGGTAGAAAGCACACTTTTTTTGTTGACCGATTGGCGATCAGTGTTGATTTTGATACTCTTGACGATTGACCCGTGATTTTGACGGATGTCAAAGGATTTGGCGCCTCAAAAGTAAGAATTTTGGAAAATCCCAGGAGTCCGAAGCTTCGAATCGTGAAAAGCAATGAAAAACGGGCTTTCCGGGGCGAACCCGGCGAATCCGGGCTCCATGGTCGCCGGCGACCCTGGGCCCCCTGGGGGGATTTCTCCCTTTTGTCCCGTGTTACAGCCGTTTTTTATGTTTTTCGATTTTTTTTTCTTCTGTATTTTTTCTTGACATTTTTTATCATTTAATGGCCTGATTTCCCTGTAGAAAACTTGATAATCCTTGCATTTTGGAGTGCAAAGTTTCTAATTTTCCGGGAAAGCCGAACACTTTGTCGCGTAGAGCTGCAGATTTTCCGTCAGAAGCTGAAACTGGGTCAAATGATGTCGGAATGACCTGAAATTTGGGGTGAAGCCTCCTGAGCAATAAATAAGACCAACCATAGGCTTTTCCTTGAGTTTTGAAGCCGTTTGGGGTCCTATTGCTTGTAGACTTCTTTTTATCGCGATGAAGATGTCGCGGCTTGATGTGGGGTCAACCGATGTTCGATTGACTTGAAATTTGATAGGGAACCTATTAGAGTCATTTTAAGATGATCCAAAGGCTCTGTCTTGGAAACCATGGTCTCGGGGTGCTTCGGCACCGAGAGGCTTGATTTGGCTTCCGAGCGTCAAAGTATGGTCAAACGTTGTCGAAATGACCTGAAACTTGATGTGTAGCCCTTTGTAAGCATTTTGAAGCCGTCCATGTGCTCTTCCTGATGAGTGATGGCCTCGGTGGTTCTCACCGTCGAGAGGCTTGATTTAGCTGTTCGCAGGTTGATGGAGGGTCAAACGTTGTCGGTTTGACTTGGAACTTGACGTGGAGCCTTTTGGAAGTATTTTGAGACCATCCACAGGCTCTGATCGAAGATTTGGTGCCTCCGATGCTTTCGCTGCCGGGTGCTCCTTTTCAGCTGCCGGAGAAGCGAAGTTAGGCCAAATGATTTTGAAATGGCATGAAACTTCTTGTGTACTCCACTTTTGGCTATCTTGAAGGATCTTCCAGTTTTTGTTTGATTCTGACAAGATTTGAATTTTTGGAAGCAACATTGCCTATTTATGGCAGGTTGCGACTTCATGTAGCTTTTTGGATCTTGAAAAAGCAAAGTGATATTTTTGGTGTCAATAGTGACTTGGAAACTATGACGGCTGAGGCCAAGATTTTGCTTGAGGAGCTGAAACTTTGGCTAGAGACCATTTTTGGCTGAGCTCCTGATTTTTTGTAGCAGAAACTATCCTTCTCTTTTTTTTGTACCACATGTATTTTGTTGGTACTCTCTTTTGTTTTTGTTTTTTTTTTTTTTTTTGTAATGCTTGTAAACACTTTCTTTTTTGGTACCACATGTATTTTTTTGGTACTCTTTTTTTTTTTTTGCTTTCCCTACGCTCACTTAAATCTTTTTGTGATGAAAGCAATTGCTAATTGGGATACCTTTTTTTGGTTTTCCCTACGCTCACTTAAATCTTTTTGTGATGAAAGCAATTGCTAAATGGGATACTTTTTTTTTGTTTTCCCTACGCTCACTTAAATCTTTTTGTGATGAAAGCAATTGCTAAATGGGATACTTTTTCTTTTTGTTTTCCCTACGCTCCCTTAAATCTTTTTGTGATGAAAGCAATTGCCAAATGGGATTTGATCAAAAGCTTGTCATTTTGTGAATATCTTTTGTCAAATGATTATTTTGGCATGGGAGCCAAATTTTATTTGAGGCATGAGAGCCGATTTTGGCATGAGAGCTGTTTTTTTATGGCATTGATAGCCGAGTTTGTGGCATTGATAGCCGATTTATGGCATTGATAGCCGGTTTGGTGGCATTGATAGCCCGTTTTGTTTTTTGGCATTGATAGCCGATTTGTTTTGTGGCATTTATAGCCGGTTTTGGTGGCATTTATAGCTGGTTTTGGTTTTCAAAAATGCAAGTATCTACTCAAAGTCGCCTCCCTACTGAATGGCCTTGCAAGTATCGATGGAATGTCGTATCCTTGCTCATTCAGTTACGAGTATCGATGGAATGTCGCTTCGTCGCGGATTTGGGTGCAAGTATCGATGGAATGTCGCATCCTTGCTTTTCAAAAATTTTGGTTTTGTTGGTACTGACTTGATGTCATTTCCCCACGATTTTTGAAATTCGCGGTTTTCTCGAACCTTTGGGTTGTGGATATCAACTGAATTGTTGCATCTCCATGATTTCTTGGTTTTTTCGAATCTTTGAAATTTGGGTTGTGGATATCAACTGAAATGTTATGTCTCCACAAATTTAGGTTTTCTCGAACCTTTGAAATTTGGGTTGTCGATATCAACTGAAATGTTGCGTCTCCACTATTTTAGGTTTTCTCGAACCTTTAAAATTTGGGTTGTGGATATCAACCGAAATGTTGCGTCTCCACATTTTTTTTTTGGATTTTGCAAGTATCGACGAAATGTCGCTTCCCTGCGATTTTGGAAGTGTCGAACATGTTTCGCATGCTTCCGATTTGTGCGAGTATCGACTAAGTGTCGCTTCCTCGTGGTTTTTTTGAAAAAACCATTTTTTTTTAAAGACACGAAGGTCGTAAGTTTTGACCTAAAACCATTTAGGCGGTAAAAGGTAGGGTGGACTTGGGTGGAAATCCCTGAATCCGGATTTTATTTCAAACCATGAATTTTGGGCTCAAGGGTTGAAAATTTTGGTCAAGTTAGGGAGAGGCTCCTAAACTTGGATTTTTGAATAATGAAACGATGAAAGTAAGCATTGTTGAATTTCTAGAAATTTCAACATTTGATATGAAAATTCTAAAAAGAGTGGGTTTAGCGAGTGTGTACCTGGAAACCGGTTTTGGCCGTACAGGCATTGCTCTTACCCAGTTGGGTAAGTCTTCAAGGGTAGTACCGCTTTAAGAACTTGTCGTTGATGGGCAGCATACATCTGTCACCCTCCATGTTTAGGAGTGTGTATGCGTCGTTGGAGAAAACCCTGTCGATGACGTAAGGTCCCTCCCATTTTGGCTCAAATTCGCCTTTGGACTTGTGAGCGAAGACCATTGGTCTTTTTACCACAAGAACCAAGTCGCGTTGCCTGACCTTTTTGTCGAAAGATCCTGCCATGCGTGCTTAGTAAAGTTCAATGCTTTGTCGAGCTTCGAGCCGTCTCTCATCGATATTGTCTAGCTCATGGAGTCGCAATTTGACATTGCTTTCTTGAGTCATGTCATTTTGGAAGGATACCCTCAAGGAAGGAATTTGTACTTCCAATGGTACGACAGCTTCGCATCCATAGAATAAGGAGAATGGTGTGTTATGGGTTGTTCCTCGAACGGTGGTTCGAGAGGCCGACAAAGCTTCAGACAGTTTGTCGCTCCAGTCTTTTTTTTACAAGAGACCATTTTCTTGAGGATTTTGCAGAGTGTCTTGTTGAAAGCTTCTGCTAATCTGTTTACTGCCGGATTGTATGGAATCGAAGGACAGCTTTAGATTTTGAATTTGTCGCAGAACCTGTAGAATCGATGATCCCGAAATTGTGGTCCGTTATCATGGACGAATCTTTTGGGTATACCGAAATGACAAATGATGTTGGTGCGCAGGAATAAAAGGACTGATGAGGTCTTCATTTCGTTGAGCGCAAATACTTCCGACCACTTGGAGAAATAATCCGTGATGGGGAAGATGAAGCGATGACCTTTCTTGAAGGGGGAGAAATAGGACCAATGATGTCCATACCCCAAGCTTCGAAAGGTTATGAGATTGCTGTAGGATGAAGGATCTTCTGTTGAAAGGTTCGTAGGTGGTTCCTCCGTAATATTATCGGAGGCTTCCAGCTCAACGAAACCTTCTGGGTTTCAAGGGCATTTTCAGATAAGGTTTTGTTCCTTTCCATGGGTCTTCTTGATCGGTGATCTTCTCAAGGCTTGCTATGAGATGATCCCAATCGCCTGTTGAAATCGGGTCAAAGTAGGGTACTTCTTTGGGAGACGAGGATTCTTCTGGGTCAGAAGACCACACGTCTGTGCCATCGGACAATTCCTCTTCATTGTCAGAGAAATCGTACCAATTGGATGAGCTTCCTGGATCTTTGTCACGTGACTCATCGAAGAGATATTCAGGGAGATCGATGTCTTCAAGGACTTGAGATGTTGAGGCTTGGTCAGCAAACTGACTTTTAAGCCTTTGTGTCAACTGTCCCAGGGGGTGTCAGGATCATAACCTAGCCCATGTGAAGACATTTCTACATAACCGTAGAGTCTCCAATCTTCCAGCTGGCTCTTGGTCAAGGTAGGCCCCATTGGTGTGAGAATACCGCGTCCTTCTCCCAAACCGACTGGTTTTTTAGCATCATAACCCATTTTCTTCATAATAGCATGTGCCACAGGACTATATAAGGATAGTTGAGGCATACCTTCATTTTGGAAAGGTTCAAGCATGGAGTTTGATGAAGAAGCATCCGATCTATGGAAGAATATCGGCTTTTCCATTGCTGAAGTTGCTGGAACAACGAAGGAAGCAGATGTAGGATCTTCTACATCAGCAGGTGTCTCCATTGGAGTAAGAGTAGGCTGAACTTGTTGAGTGTCAGCTTGGCTTGACGGTGCATCATCTTCTGGCTCTGAATCCGAATCCGTGTCTTGCATGATAGACACGAAAGAAATAACAAATTTGCCACCAGGCTTTTTCTTTGCCTTCTTCAATTTAGTTGTGATGACCAAAGGCTTCGAAGTCTTGAGGGAGACGATGAAGGGAGTTTGAATGCTCTCTTCGGATTTACCGGAGGGTTTGTTTTTTTTCGGTGATTGTTGGGGAGCCTTGCCTTTATCTTTCTGGAGATTTTCGGCAAAAGGGTGCCGTGTCATCTTCTTCTTTTTCACCTTCATACATCTGGGAGTCAGCGAAGTGGACTTTACCTTTAAAGGGTTTTCTGTCCGCAAAGACTCGATGTATCATGCCGTCGTCGCTGACGAACTTGATGCATTGATGTAGAGTTGATGGGACAACACCATTCTCGTGGATCCAGGGGAGTCCGAGAAGGATGTTGTAATATGAGGGGGGTTTTATTGCATACACAGTGACCTCAGAGATAAGATCACCGATTTGCAACTTGAACCTGATTTTGCCAATAGGCCTTTGAGTACTCCCATCGTATCCAAAGATAGATATAGATATGTGGCTTAGCTTGCTGGGTGGGATGCCCAACTTTTCGAGAGCCGAAGTGGAGATGAGGTTGAGTGCAGAACCAGGATCGATCTGAACTCGGTGCATAGGCATTTCCTTGATGTACCCTATGAAGTACAGGGGTCGATTGTGCCTT
Source organism: Litsea cubeba (assembly GCA_012931725.1). Classification (NCBI taxonomy): domain Eukaryota; kingdom Viridiplantae; phylum Streptophyta; class Magnoliopsida; order Laurales; family Lauraceae; genus Litsea; species Litsea cubeba. The sequence continues at coordinate 47,273,578 of CM022948.1, read as the reverse complement.
GTTTCGCCAAATAGGAGGTCTTCCTTGGTGAAGGCGATGGTTGCACTGGCTATTTTTTGCACCGAGAGACATTTGATGCATGATCCCTCAGTTTTCTTATTTTATCCCTTTGAAGAAGTTTCTGAGTTTTTGACCCGGTAATCCATTTCAATTTGGAGGACTTGCGGGGCATGTTTGTCGACATCCCCATTCAGCTTTTGTAATTCAAAAATGAGATTATCACGAGTGCGCGGAGACATTCGCAATAAGTCTAGGATGTGCAGACGTGCAAGTATGTGCTTGAAATGTTCAATCAAGTCATACTTGAAATCCACTTTGGGGCCTGCATGTTCATCATGGTTGCCACTGGGGGCGCTTACAACATCTTTTCCCGAAGGATTTACATAAGTAAAGGAAGATTGGTTGTAATTGTTGTGGTAGTCCCGGCCAGAGCAGATTGGTTGTATTCGTTTGGAAGATTGTCTTCAGGATCATGAGGCTGTCATTTTTCATTTGCTGAGGATGTATCTGCAGCAGAGTTGCCACCCTCAGTGATTTTGTTGGATGGAGCATTTTCCGGGAGCAAGTCCTGAACAGCATCCAGCAACATTTCTTCTTCGTTGACCAACATTTCTTCTTCGCTGGGGATTCTTCAGTCAGGGAGGGTGTGAGCTCTGAAGTCACAGTCTCAGGAGAAGAAACCTGAGAGGGTGCCATCTTTGTGAAAGTCACGTGAGACGAGGTAGCTCTAGAGGATACATTGTTAAGCATCGCCGGAGTATAAGTGATCTCTTCAGACGATGCTTCCGAAGAGCTATAATCCCGAATTATCACATTACATGAAGCTCAGACAGGAGACATTACCTGTTCAGAGTTAGACTCATCCTCAGATGTAAGACGATCGTCTATCCAGTAATTTTCTCCATTTTCAGGAGTTAAGGGAGGATGTACCTCATGGTCTTCAGGGACTTCTGGCTTTGGATTGCGAGGAGGCTCATTGACCCGGTCTTACTCTTGTTCTGGAGCGAGACGCTGCAAGATCCTTGCATATTCTTCAAGATCAGGAATGAGAGCCAAATCTTCTTCTTCGTCAGGTCTTCGTGGTTCAACATGGTTGATTTCCACTGGGGCAATGACGGGTGCTGGGTCAACAGCATTTTCATGTACAGCGTCTTGGTCTTCTTCATCATCCGACCAGTATCCTTGTGGCTGTAGGCGGTTATACCTAATTACTGGCATAAGATGAGTCTTAGGAATCCATTCTTCATCGGAGATGTATTCTCTTGTTCCAAGGGATTCCTCCCACTCATCGGTGTTTGTGGATTCAAATCCATCATCGGTGTCACTGGACTCGTATCCATCAATGGAGAATCCAACTACCGAATTGCAAGAGTATGATGGCCCCTGTGTGGATTTTTCATTGAATTGAGGTGGCATGAAATCACTGAGAGTCAATTTTCTTACCCACTTTGAAGTCTCTGGAAGGGACGTTTCTGTTGCCCCCAGTCAAACGGTAGAGGAGGCTTCTGCCTTTTCTTGGACCTCTTGTTTTGGCTGGGTCTTCTCTTGCCGTTTGAGCTTGAGGAGATGTTTCCTAGCCTGCCTTCATTGTTGAGTTGTTGGCTTTGTTTTCACGATCTCCCAATTTTCATCTTCTAGGAGATCGGGAAGTACCCATATGGGTTGTCCGTCTGGTGTCAGGTAAGGAACCAGCTCTTCGGACCCTTCAATTCTGTTTATCACCTTGAAGGAAGTAGTGATCTTCTTCTTTGGTGATTTTGGTGTTCATCCACAAGACACCATGTTGACAGAGGCAGACCCATAGTTTTTGTCAAAGGTGATGACTCCGTTTTTCCACATCTCATTTATTTTCTTTCTCACAATGAAGCATTGATTGAGAGGATGCGAGATCATCTGGTGGTATGGACAGTATCGAGGATTGTCGATTTTGCCAACATCTCCCGGTCTTTTGGGTTCAGGCAAGGTGAGCTTGCTATTTGCCATGAGAGCCCCGAAGATTTTATCAACATCTTCATCGAATGGGTATTTCTTTTCTACTCGCTCTTTGAAGGCATCAGAGAGTTCAGGTCTCTTTCTAGCAGCTTTGTTTTCAGCTTTCTTTGGTCGCTGAGGAGCCAAATGGTTTGCACATTGAGGACCTCTCTTTTCTTTGATTTAGAGGTTTGCAATGGCGGTTGGCTCTTTCCTTGATGATTTTTGACTGTTAAGGTCTATAATCATCATTTCAGCCTCCAAGGAAGCTTCTAGGAGTTCTCTCAGGTTCTTTGATTTGTTGCCGATGATCATGGAGCGGATTCTAGCTCTCATGTTGTTTCGGCAGATGTCGACTAGCGACGCTTATGGCAATACATCAGAGCATTTGTATGCCATTGCTTTCCACATGTGAATGAAATCGTATGTTGCCTCATTCTCCCCCTGTTTCAGGCTGCAAAATTGAGCCATAGTAGCGGGATGATCCTCACCTTTGAAGTGAGTCAAGAAGCGTGTCTCTAGAATGGCCCAGTTTTGGATGGAGTCCTCCGGCAAAGTGGAGTACTAATCAAAGGCCGTACCTTTTAGAGTACTTGCAAAGAGGCGAATCTTGAGTGCATCTTGATCCGCGATAGCTCCCATCAAGATTTTGAAGTGGATGATGTGTTGCCTCGCTGATCCTTTCCCCGTATATGTTTGGAGAGTAGGATGCTTGAATTTTGTAAGGAATGGGACCAAGTCCATCGATAAGGGATATGGTGGCTTGATCCTATGTTCCTTGAGTATATCCTCTTCTTTTGCTTTGGCGAGGATACTGTCATCGTCTTTTTTGGTGAGGGAACGTGACTCATTTTCTTCTCCATTTACCTCATCATCTTGATGATTCGGATGAGGTTCATTGTTCGCCTGATTTTGGAAGGCGAGGAGAAGGTTTTCCATCAGAGTTTCAATCATTTCTTCGCATTGTTCCAACTGCTGGATGCGTGTGAGCGCATCATCTTCAGGTAGATTGCGCGGTGGTGGCTCAGAATTTGTAACCAGGACGTTCATCACTCGAGATTCGAACGAAGAAATTATCCTGGTGACTGAGCTAGGGCTCATTCTTTTTTATGAAGAGCTTGAGGAAGGATCACTTTGCCGTCCTTGGCTTGAAGGAGCAAGGGATTCTTCTGAATGTCTTCTTGTCCTGGAGATGTTGCGGGTCACCAGACGTCAGACATGGATTTTGGATGCTGACTTTTGGCGTCTTCTGGTTTTTTCAACCATATGGACCGCAGCAATTTGGTCGGGTCTTTCTTTTTCAACCCATTTGTGAGAGACTTGAAGTGTAGGAGGCTGGGTCCTCTGCTTCTCTAGTCTCTTTTGTCGATACGACGCGCGGCAGTGTATATGATAAGCAATTTGAGCTTCGGTCAGCTCTGGCTGGGCTTTGACAATGAAGGATGTGCTCCCTTGGACGCAGCAGCCAAGCCTGTCTTCTTTGTAACCAGGCAAGGACAGGATGCGGACCCGGTCCTTCGCCTGTTGCAGCGAAACTTTGAATTTTCTGAGTTCGGCCCCTATAGTTATGAAGGGTCGAACCCAAGGATTGTAGGCCTTGGCAGGTGCTTACAGAGGCCTTGTGATGCATGACTATATTTTGGGCTTGTAAGAACAAACCGGCTCATGCTGGGTTGACTTGGGAGTGAGGTTGAGATGGGTCTCTCCTCTTTTATGTAGGCAAGAGGGTAGAACTGATTCTCCTTGAGTGGGGCCAGGTATGCTGGCTTAGTGGATGTTTGAGACCTTCTTTGTTTTGGTGAAGGTCTTAGGGACCAAGTCATGGGATAGACTTGGTTTCTTGTGAGTCGAGGCTTCGTGGGGGTATCACGGGCTTCGGGATTTTTGGTGCTCGCCTTTGGTGTCATGGTAGTGACACGTTGGGAGGCGAGCTTCTGCGTCTTGGAATGAGCACTTTGTCCTTCGGGAAGTGGGAATGGTCCCAGCGTCCCAAAGACAATCGTCTGGGGAGTCGAGGTCGACCCAGAGTTCAGAGAGTTGCCGAGGGAGTTAACGCTTCGGCAGCTGACAGGGCGTTTGTAGGTGCGCTTGGTTTGCTTCTGTTGAAGCATGAGCTTGTGCTTGTTCTCATCAAAAGTAATGGTCAAGGAAGCTGCCATTGTTAATTTTTTTGAAAATTTTTGAAACAAGACCACATCCATTAGTAATCACAAGAATATAATGATCATAAATGGGAAATTTTATGATTTTGTCTTTTCAAATAGCTAGAGGGGCATGACCCAAGCGACGTGAAGAAGGCAAAAGGCCATAGATGGTACAATTGTTCTGATCGCAAGTATGGTGAGCCCAGAACGAGCGTCCCAGTGACTGCTACAAAACAATTGTGAACCTAAATTTGACTTATCGAGAAGCAGAGCTTGCTCGAGGTAAGAAGAATATAAGGTTGGAGTTACGAATGTGCCGGTCGCAAATACAGTAGACCCTGAAAGGGCGTACCGGCATTGCTATGTACAAATGTTTGGAGACCACATCTATGAGATGGGATTCTCTGATCTGAACCCAAAATGACGGAAGTTTTTTTAATATTTTTTCTTATTTTAAAATTTTTTATTTTGAATTTTTTTTATTTTAAAGATTTTTTTATTTAAAAGACGAGAGAGTACACATAGGCCTCCTAACCCGATCTTTTGAAATCTCAATTGATAGAATTGCCCCCAGGTAAGGGTAATCTAGAACAATCAAGCTGTCTCCACACTCTGGACAAGGCTTTTCTTGAATCAACCGTGATCAAAGAATGCAATTGGTTTAACCTTAGTGGTCTAATCCTCGATTCGTCACAGGCTCAAAATTTTTGCAAGCACCGGTGCCCGAAAAGGAAAGGATCAAAGTTTCTCAATTTTGAATCCAAAATGAGAAATCTAATTTTTTTTTTTTTGAAATCCCAAACAGATTCATTGAAGAGAAACGATGGCCCAATCCCCGATTCATCACAGGCTCAACATTTCTGCAAGCACTGGTGCCCAAAAGGAAAAGGATCAAAGTTTCTCAATTTTGAATCCAAACTGAAAAATCTGATTTTTTTTTGTGAAATCCCGAACCGACTTATCGAAGAGAAACGATGGCCCAATCCCCGAATCGTCACAGGCTCAACATTTCTGGAAGCACCGGTGCCCGAAAAGGAAAGGATCAAAGTTTCGCCAATTTGAATCCAAAATGAGAAATTTGATTTTTTGAAATTTTTTTTTTTAGATCTCTAATGAACTCATCGAAGAGAAACGATGGTCCAAATCCTTATTCGAACAGGCTCAACATTTCTGCAAGCACGATGAACAATAGGAGAGGATCAAAGTTTCTCAATTTTGAACCCAAGCTGAGAAATCTGATTTTTTTTATTTTTTTTAATAAAATTTTTTTAGATCTCTGATGAACTCATCGAAGAAATGATGGCCCAAATCCTTAGTCGAACAGGCTCAACATTTCTACAAGCACGATGAACGATAGAAGAGGATCAAAGTTTCTCAATTTTGAGTCCAAACTGAGAAATCTAATTTTTTTTTTGTTTTTTCTTCTTTGAAAAGAGAAAGAGTGGAAATAAATTCGAACAATTAGAAATTTCTAAAAAATCCCATCTCATTCTTTAGATGCGAAATCCAACATAGGCCACCAACTAGAAAGTAACCAAGGAATTCAGGAAAGAAGTATAAGCATAGAGCAAAAGATATGATACACAAATATTTCATTTCCAAGCATTATGTTCTCAAATGAACGCGTCCCACCGGGTGTGCCAGCTTGATGGACCACACTTCTGCTCGGTGCTACCGAGGTCGGCGGACGTGGGAATCCGTGGGGTCCGACCCTTTCACGCCCAGGGGGTAAAGGCGTGCATCAACATTTTTTTTATGTGTGTGGGTGTGCCAGATTTTCTATTTTACTTGGAATTGTAAGTGGTGATCGACCTTTGCAAGTAAAAAGGAAATCAACTTCTTTCAAGTTTTTCATTGCACATATATTTAACAAAAGAGACATTTTCTTGATTTGCCGTGAAAGGCGGTTTTTTGGTATTTATAACCGATTTTTGGCATTTATAGCCGATTTTGGCGTTTATAGCCGATTTACAATTCTTATCAATAATGAAAGACAAGAGTTGTCATTTTTGTCTCTTTTAGAAAAATACAAAATACAATGAAAAGCAAGAAAATGAGGATCTAACTTCTCAGGAGATTGTGGGGAACTCGTTCGGATTGACGGTCGCAAGCCATGTGTGGACTTCGCCATCATCCATGCAGATGAGAACAGGGGATGCTCTTGATTCGCTTGGCTTGGTTATAACCTCAAATTTTGAGGGGGTTCTATGTCCAATAAAAAGCTAAGCATACAGGCTGAAAAGTCATGTCTAAGCCATTGGAGGCAGAAAGAGAAGGCAAGGACCTTTAGGGTTGGGGGGGTACCCCCCAAGGGACTTTTGTCACCTTGTAGTGGTGGCTGGTGCAGAACTTTCGCAGAGTTTTCTCTGTTTCTTTTTCTAGATTTTCTTTGCTTTTTTTTTATCTGGGATATGTGTTCGTGGAATAAGTGATATGGAATGCTTTGGAGTGCTCTCCTATTTATAGGCTTTTAGGTAGCTATTTAGGAGGATTTATGAGCCTTAATTGTCATAAAGCTACATAAAGGGAGGAGTTACAAGATTTATTTCTTTATTTTGTAACTCATTTTTCTTGGCTTCTGATTGGCCGGTGGAGATTGAGGTCATTTAGTCACCTTTAATCACCATGATGGGATGAGTTTCATGGGTTAAATGCCATGAATCAATTGACTTGTAACTCTTAGATGCTTGCTACTGATTGGGCCGTCCAAAGAAATCAATTAATGACTGCAATAAAGCTAGTCAATTAATTGCATTAATTGGTCGAGAGCAGTTGAAGAGTCGTAGACCGTGCCGCGTCTTTTGCGACTCTTCTGGCGCTGATCATCGATGGATCTTCATGTAGATTGACATCGGATGACCATGTAACTTTAGGCATTAATTGTCAACAGCGGGTCGGTGCCATCTGTCCTGTCGATTTCTCGATCGATCGGGTAGAAAGCACACTTTTTTGGTTGGCCAGTTGGTGATTAATGTTGATTTTGATACTCTTGAAGATGGACCCATGATTTTGACAGATGTCAAAGGATTTGATGCCTCAAAAGTATGAATTTTGGAAAATCTCAGGAGTTGGAAACTTCGAAACGCAAAAAACGACGGAAAACGGACCTTTCCAGGGCGAACCCGGTGATCCGGAGCACCATGGTCGCCGGTGACCATGGGCCAAGGTCGCGGCGACCCAGGGGGGGATTTTCCCCCTTTTGGTCCCGTTTCGGGGCCGTTTCGAGGTCTTTTTCATTCTTTTTTTCTTCTGTATTTTTCTTGACATTTTTGTACATTTATTGGCCTGATTTCCCTGTAGAAAACTTGATGAGAATCCTTGCATTTTGGGGTGCAAAGTTTCCAATTTTCCGGGAAAGTCGAAGACTTTGTAACGTAGAGCTGCCGATTTTCCGTCAGAAGCTGAAACTGGGTCAAACGATGTCGGAATGACCTGAAATTTGAGGTGAAGCCTCCTGAGCAATAAATAAGACCAACCATAGGCTTTTATTTGAGTTTTGTATCTGCATGGGTTCTGTCGCCAGTAGACTTGATTTTGTCGAGAGGAAGAAGTCGCGGCTTGATGTGCGTTCAACCGATGTCCGATTGATTTGAAATTCGACAGGGAACCTATCGGAGTCATTTTGAGATGATCCACAGGCTTTGTCTTAGAAACCATGGTCCCGGGAAGCTTCGCCGCTGAGAGGTCCATTTTGGCTTCCGAGAGTCAAAGTATGGTCAAATGTTGTCGAAATGACCTGAAATTTGACGTGTAGCCCTTTGTAAGCATTTTGAAGCCAGCCATGTGCTTTGTCTGATGAGTGATGGCCTCGGTGCTTCTCGCCACCGAGAGGCTTGATTTAGTTGTTCGAGGGTTGATGTAGGGTCAAAGGTTGTCAGTTTGACTTGGAACTTGATGTAGAGCCTTTTGGATGTGTTTTGAGATCATCCACAGGCTCTGATCGAAGATTTGGTGTCTTCGATACTGTGGCCGCCGAGAGCTCCTGTTCAGCTATCGGAGAAGCAAAGTTAGGCCAAATGATTTTAAAATGGACCAAAACTTCTTGTGTACTCCTTTTTTGGCTGTCTTGAAGAATCTTGCAGTTTTTATTTGATTCTGACAAGATTTGATTTTTAGAAGTAGCATTGCCTATTTATGGCAGGCTGCGACTTCATGTAGTTCTCTTGATGTTGAAGAGGCAAAGTGACACACATTTTTTTGTGTCAACAACCACCATGTTTGCCAGCCAGTCCGGATACTGGACTTCTTTGATTACTCTAGCCTCTAGCAGCTTCTAGACTTCCTCGATCACGGCTTCTATCTACGGCACCCCTGTTCTTCGAGCTTTCTGGACAACAGGTTTGTGCTTAGGGTCCACATTCAGTTTGTGGCACATGACCTCGAGGTCGATGCCAGGCATCTCGTATGGGGTCCAAGCGAAGACTTCTTTGTTGGCCCAAAACTTCTTGTGTACTCATCTTTTGGCAGCCTTGAAGAATCTTGCAGTTTTTGTTTGATTCTAACAAGATTTGATTTTTGGAAATAGCATTGCCTATTTGTGGCAGGCTGCGACTTCATGTAGTTCTCTTGATGTTGAAGAGGCAAAGTGACACACATTTTTTTGTGTCAACGACCACCGTGTTTGCCAGCCAGTCCGGATACTGGACTTCTTTGATTACTCTGGCCTCTAGCAGCTTCTCGATTTCTTCGATCACGGCTTCTGTCTATGGCACCCCTGTTCTGCGGGCTTTCTGGACCACAGGTTTGTGCTTGGGGTCCACATTCAGTTTGTGGCACATGACCTCAGGGTCAATGCCAGGCATCTCGTAAGGGGTCCAAGCGAAGACTTATTTATGTAATAAGAAGTCTAGGAGCTCGGCCCTTTCTGGCTCAGCGAGCTGGCTCCCGAGTAGGAAATATCTCTCAGGATCATTGGGGTCGATCCTGATCTCAGTTAGGTCTTCGATGCTCTTCTATTTCCAAGGTGAACTTGAGCTTCTGGTGGTGGGTGGAAGGGACAGCTTCCATGTTGTACAGCCAGGTCCTCCCCATTATGACATTGTAGGGGGATGGTGCATCCACCATAAAGAAATCGGCCATCATAGAGGCTTCTTCGATTTGGACTCTTAGGGAGATTTTCCCCTTAGGGTATATGGGTTTGGCGCTAAAACCCACCAGGGGAGTTCGCGCCTCTTGCAAGTCTTCTTCTATGAGGCCCATCTTCTTGAAGCAGTCGAAGTAGAGGATCTCAGATGAGCAGCAGGGGTCAATGAGGATTCTCTGTACTTTGCAGTTCTTCAGCTTCAGGGTCACGATCAGCTGATCGTTGTGGGGGAGCTGGACTCCTTCCAGGTCCTTCTCTGAGAACCAGATTTTCGGTCTTTCTTTCCGAGCTTTCTTGGAGGCTGGTCCAAGCTCGGCCGTTATCACCTATTTGCTGTGTGATGCCCTCCTGGCCTCGGCACGGGCCTGGTTACTTCCCTTGGGGGCGGGAACTAGGTGAATGACGTTGATGATTCTCTTTGACTCATCGCTCTCCTAATCTTTGTCATCTTGGTGCTGAGCTCGGTTATTATTCATGTTTCCTCCGTCTTTGATATAGTCCTTCAAGTGCCCATCCTTGACGAGCTTCTCATGGTGCGACTTGAGGGACATGCAGTCTTCGGTCCTGTGCCCATTCTGCTTGTGGTAGGCACAAAACTTACTCTGGTCGCGGGTGGATGGATCACCCCTCATGGGCTGCGGTATGGCTGCATCTTGATCTTGTTGAGGAGCCTATAGATTGGCTCCTTAAAGATTGTGTTGACGGCCTTGAAGGCGGTGATGGCTGGCTGCCCTTCTCTGGCTCGGTGAGCCTGCTTGAACTCCTTGCCGCCTCCCGAGTTGGGAAACGGGACCATTGCCGAACTCTTGGAAGTCTGGTTTCGGTCTGTCTCCTCCCTCCGAGACGACTTTTTCTCCTTCCTGGAGGCTCTATCTTCGCGTGAGAAGCCGAAGTTGTCGCGAGCTCGGATCTCGTCTTCTTCTTGCTCGATGAACCGATTCACCCTGGCCATGAAAGCTTTCATCGACGCCATAGGATTCCGGATCAAGTCCTTCCGGTTCATTGCCTAGTGTTGGACCGCGCATTCTGCTCGGTTCTACTGAGGTCGACGGGCGTGGGAGTCTATTGGGTCCGACCCTTTCGTAATCGGGGGGCAAAAAGCGGGCATCAACATCTTTTGTGCGGTGTGCCAGATTTTCTATTTTTACTTGGAATTGCAAGTGGTGATCCGGAGATCGACCTTCGCAAGTAAAAAGGAAATCAACTTTTTTCAAGTTTTTCATTGCAAATATATTTAAGAAAAGAGAAATTTCATTGATTTGCCGTGAAAGGCGGTTTTTTTGGGCATTTATAGCCTATTTTTGGCGTTTATGGCCGATTTTGGCATTTATAGCATTTTTGGCGTTTATAGCCGATTTATAATTCTCATCAATAATGAAAGACAAGAATTATGATCTTTGTCTCTTTAGAAAAATACAAATATAATGAAAAACAAGAAAGGAGATCTAACTTCTCAGGAGATTGTGGGGGACTCGTTCAGATTGACGGCAGCAAGCCATGTGTGGACTTCGTCATCATCCATGCAGATGAGAACAGAGGATGCTCTTGATTCGCTTGGCTTGGCTATAACCTCAGGTTTTTAGAGGACAAAGACCAAGAGGGGTCCTGTGTCCAATAAAAAGCTAAGTAGACGGGCTGAAAAGCCACATCTAAACCATTGGAGAAAGAAGGAGAAGGCTAGGACCTTGGGGGGGGTACCCCTCCAAGGGACTTTAGTCACCTTGTAGCGGTGGCCGGTGCAGAACTTTCGCAGAGTTTTCTCTCTTTCTTTCTCTGGATATTCTGTGCTTTTTTCTGATCTGGGATCTCTGGGAGTGGTGTGATGTCCATGTCTGATCTCTTTTTCTTCTTGGAATGCTCTCCTATTTATAGGCTTTAGGTAGCCATTTAGGAGGATTTATGAGCCTTAATTGTCATAAAGCTACATAAAGGGAGGAGTTACAAGATTGAATTCTTTATTTTGTAACTCCTTTTTCTTGGCTTCTGATTGGCCGGAGGAGATTAAGGGCATTTAATCGCCTTTAATCACCATGATGGGAGGAGTTTCATGGTTTAAATGCCATGAATCTCTTGACTTGTAACTCCCATTTACTTGCTTCTGATTGGGCCATCCAAAGAATTAAATTAATGACTGCAATAAAGGTAGTCAATTAATCGCATTAAGTGGTCGCCGAGCAATCGAAGAGTCGCGGGTCGTGCCACGTCTTTTGGAGTTCCTTTGGCGATGATCATTGATGGATCTTTACGTAGATCGACATCGGATGACCATGTAACTTAAGGTATTGGTTGCCAACAACAGGTAGGTGCCATCTGTCCTGTCGATTTCTCGATCGGTCGGGTAGAAAGCACACTTTTTTGGTTGAGCGGTTGGCGATCAATGTTGATTTTGATACTCTTGACGATTGACCCATGATTTTGACGGATGTTGAAGGATTTGGTATCTCAAAAGTATGAATTTTGGAAAATCCCAGGAGTCGGAAACTTCTAATAGCGAAAACACGACGAAAAAGGGCCTTCAGGGGCGAACCAGGCGATTCCGGGCTCCATGGTCGCCGGCGACCCTGGGCCAGGGTCGCGGGGGTCTGCGACCCTGGGGGGAAATTTTCTCCATTTGTCCAATTTTTAGGCCATTTTTTATGTTTTTCGATTTTTTTTTCTTCTATATTTTTTCTTGACATTTTTTATCATTTATTGGCCAGATTTCCCTGTAGAAAACTTGACCAGAATCCTTGTATTTTGGAGTGCAAAGTTTCCAATTTTCTGGGAAAGCCGAAGACTTGTCGCGTAGAGCTGCCGATTTTCCGTCAAAAGCTGAAACTGGGACAAATGATGTTGAAATGACCTGAAATTTGGGGTGAAGCCTCCTGAGAAATAAATAAGACCAACCATAGGCTTTTATTTGAGTTTTGAAGCCGTTTGGGGTCCTATCACCAGTAGACTTGTTTTTATCGCGAGGGGGATGTCGCGCTTTGATGTGCGGTCAACTAGTGTCCGATTGACTTGAGATATGACAGGAAACCTATGAGAGTCATTTTGAGATGATCCATAGGCTCTGTCTTGGAAACTATGTTCCCGGGGAGCTTCGCCGCCGAGAGGCTTGATTTGGCTTTCGAGTGTCAAAGTCTGGTCAAATGTCGTCGAAATGACCTGAAACTTGACGTGTAGCACTTTGTAAGCATTTTGAAGTCGTCCATGTGCTCTGTCTGATGAGTGATGGCCACGGTGGTTCTCGCCCCTGAGAGACTTGATTTGGCTATTCGAGGGTTGATGTAGGGTGAAACGTTGTCGGTTTGACTTGGAACTTGACATGGAGCGTTTTGGATGTATTTTGAGACCATCCACAGGCCCTGATCGAAGATTTGGTGTCTCCGATGCTTTCGCCGCCGAGAGCTCCTTTTCAGCTGCCGAAGTAGCGAAGTTAGGCCAAATGATTTTGAAATGGCCCGAAACTTCTTGTGTACTCCTCTTTTGCCTGTCTTTAAGGATCTTGCAGTTTTTTTTTTTTTTTGTTCTGACAAGATTTAATTTTTTTGGAAGTAGCATTGCCTATTTATGGCAGGCTGTGACTTCATGTAGCTTTTTCGATCTTGAAGAGGCAAAGTGACATTTTTGGTGTCAACAAATGCTCCCTCGAGGTGCAGCAACGAGTTGCTTAACTTTTGTAGTCGATGTGCCTCGAAGAGATTTTTTATGGAGAGCTTGTGACTTGACTAAGAGTCTTTGAGCGGTCTTTCTTTTGGTATTGTAGCCTTTTGAGCTTCCAGGGGAATTTTATGGTAGTGAAAGGGATCACATACCATCTCGAGGCAAAGTTTTGAAGATGACATCAGGGAAGTGGATTTGGATTTTTGTTTTTGACCTTGTGACCTAACAAGCTGTATATGGCAAGTTAGGGGGTCGGGTTTGATCCCGTGTGACCCAACAAGCTGTATGAGGAATGTTGGGGGGGTCGATTTTGGTTTTTGATTTCGGTCTTGTGGCCTAACAAGCTGAATGTGGCAAGTTAGGGGACCAGGATTTGGATTGGGTTTTTGTGGAATGTCAATTTCAAGATTTTCGCTCAATTTGGTATATGAGGCTGGATGGTTTGGTTTTTGGAAGCTCATGGGGCTTGGAATTCTTTTTTGTCTGGTCTAATCAACTCAAAAGAGGCATGGAACCATTTTTGTATGCTCTTGGTAAGAGGGATTTCTCTTTGACTAAAAGCCCAATTTTATTCTTTTTAGTGCCTAGGTGGTCAAACCTGGCTCATATGGGCTAACCCATGGGACCTTAAGCTTTTGAAATGGCTTCGATCTCATATGGTGTCATTTTTGTAAAGAATATCTAAAAATATCTCCTTTGGATAGAGAATATCTAAGAATATCTTTATTTGGAGAGAATCTCTCATGTTCCATTTATTTTGGGAGAGAATATCTCAAGATATCTTTCTTTGGGAGAGAATATCTCAAATCTCTTATCTTTAGGGCGAAAATCTCTCATTAATTTCTTTTGGGGAGAGAATCTCTCAAGACATCTTTCTTTTGGAAAAGAATCTTTCTAATTTCTTTATTTTGGTAAGGTTACTAATTAGTAACACTTACCTCTTTCTTCTTTCCTTCTTTGGTTTGCTCTCTTCTATAAAAGCAAGGAGGAAGTTGGATCTCTTGCTCTTATTGCTTTCTTTTGCAACAATCCCAAGAGGGCTTCAAGACCAAGAGTTCTTCTTCTTCAAGATCTTCAAGACTGTCTTCTTCTTCTCCATCACTGGCTTCAAGTAAGTTCCTTTTTTCAAGAAAACTCCATTATAGGAAATAGGATGATAAAAAAGTTCTTTCTTTTTTTTTGTTTCTTTCTTTTCTTTTCTTATTTTTCACGTATTTTCCCCTTTTTTTACACGTTTTTTTCTTTTTTTTTCTCGTGCTTTCTTTTTTTTAGCACGTTTTTTTTTTTGGACCGTAAGGACAGATCCGTACGGATCTGGCCGTACGGTCACATGGCCTGTGGGCCAGTCCCTCTTTTTTTTGTTCTTTTCTTTCTCCCTTTTTTTTTTTAGAAAGTTTCTTTCTTTTTTTTCTTTTTTTTTTGCTCATCGTGATATTGCATTTTTTTGGCAAACCAAGATGTTCATGCATGCATTTTTTATAAATTGAATTGGTAGCATGATGTGATAGCATACCTGAAAGTTTTTGCAAATTTGGGAATTTGGAGCTCGCAGCGATGTTGAGCCCTTCCTGATTTTGCGGAGACTTTGAGGTTTCAAAAGTTTGGAGTTTCGGAGCTCGCAGCAACGTTGAGCCCATCTTCAAGCTTTCTATTTCTTTCGGAGTACTTCCTTTTCTTCGGAATTGCCCCGGAATCATGCCAAAATTTTGCCAGATTTTTTTTAGCGAAATCCTGTCATTTTGATGATTGATCTTTTTCTTTTCCAACCTTTTGCAGGTGGTTCCTCCAGAACGAACAAGGGTAAAGAGCCTGCTACAAGCGTACCTCGTCGATCTGCTAGATCTTCCAATGCGGCCGTTTAGCAGGCTTGGAAAAGGTCCAGTAGTTGAGAGAAACCTCGAAGAGTGCAACTCTCTCAACAAAGATGAGATGAGACAGCGACTAATCGCTCTCAAGGGAGAGGAATTTTATAAGATCATTGTAAGCAGTCGTCCATGGGTGATGAACGATCAGAGGGTTTTGCCCAAGCCTACCTTCTTCTTTGGTAATACAGTCCCTGATGACATGACATACCAGAGGAGATGTTTTAAGTTCTCTTTTATAGTTGATGGTGAGAAGAGAACCGTTGTTACCCGGTCGATGTTTGATCGTACCATCTCGATTATGAGCCTTGCTCCCACGTGCTCTAAAAGGGAAGATCCTCCAAGCTGGGTGAGACGGACAAATGTATTCAAAACCGAGGTTTTTATTGGCGATTCTCCTGGATATACAGACAAGTCGCCTGCTGACATGGACATGTTGATGCCGGCCAGCGGCTACAAGGGCTTTGATTATCCGTCGGTCCATTTGAGACCGGTGGGCCTTCGCATTTTCAGTGGTGACGGCAGCAATTGGGTGAAGCCTTTTCGACTTCGTGGTCGTTTCAGTGCTGACTCCGAGTGGAAGTCGTGGACTGATCGCGTCCTGCTGATTGGTGGCGCCGTTTTGAAGGAAGCCATGATTTTTTATGCTGTCTGCGCCTTTAGGGAGACCGTGATCTTTTCCGACGAGGCCTTCATGGCTATGTTGGAGACATTCCTTCCACAAACCAATACCTTCGTTGTCACGAATGGTGAGATTGATTTTTCTTTGAAGGAGTTGATCGCCATTACTAGATTGCCTATCCTTGGCAAACTCTATGAAGAGTTCATGCCGATTGACAGTGTCTTTGAGGAGCAGTCGGAGGAGTTCAGGCTCCTGTATTTTTGTTTGTCACCTTCTATGATTTTTTTAAGGAGAAGGAGGGCTCGAAAGTTAGATCCAGCAGGTGGAAGAAAATGGCTCTTCGTTCCTCGACTTTTTTGACAGTAAGGAGTCTTTTGATAGCGCGACCCAGGAAGCCAGGGCTCAGGATCCAGGTTCGAAGAAGACTTCGGCCATGCAAGAATAGTTGAGGGGTTTCTTCGTGAGTATAGATGCCATTTGTTCTCACATTGCACTGCGAAGAGATCTCGCTATTTACCTCACTTATTGGCTATGTGAGGCTATTTTTGCTGGAGGAGATGGAACGCACATCAGGCCGCATTGTATTTTTCTGGCTTGTCAGATGGCATTTGGAGAGCGGCTTGCTTTAGTGCCTGCTCTTTACTCCTACTTGTGCACCGAATTGCAGGCTGCTGCTTTCTTGGTTCGGCTTGGGCTTTCCATGAATAGGGTATTTTTAGCCCATATCTTTTATTCATGGTTTGTAAACCACTGTCCTGGCTTCCACCGGCTGGGTGCTGCACAGGATGACGATCCTCTGATGATTCAATTGGCTAAGGGTAAAGTCGTGTTCGAATCACTTTTGTTTGCCCGTATGTGGATCCGATGGTTCAGGGACGTCGAGATGGGGCAGTCTTTAGTGAAGCTTTCTTTGGAGTTGCAGAAGAAGGCTTTTGACTTTGGTGTCTCCCGTGACTCTACCAAGGCCGGGTCGGGAAGGCCTTACTCCTTAACAAATGCAGAGAATGAGTGGCTTTTCAGCATACGTGTCGGCACGATGGTGTACCGTAGACATCTTTTCGTCGATATCCAGCCGTATGTGCCTTTTCGCTTTGCACTGCAGTTAGGCTTTTCTCAAGGCGTTGTTAGAGTGCCTTCGAGTATGGTGAAGCGCTTTGGAGGTTTGCAGGATGGCAGAAATGCATGGGCTTTTTATAGTGCTTAAGACACTACTGCCATGATTTCTTATCCTTTGTTGTCGACTTCCCGGACTGCCGGTTTCGCGAAGTGGTTCGCAGAGAGCTTTTCGACATATCGGGGGCTTTCTAAGAAGGAACTTGATGTGAAGCTATCATCTGGAAAAGGCCTTAGAAAGTCGGATGGCGTCCAGCGAGAGGAAGTTTGGGTTTTCCTTTCTGGAGAGAAGCACAAGATAGGCTTTCTCGGTGACCAGGGCGTCATTGGTTCTGAAGCTGTTCGAGAAATACCTGATAAGCCTTTAGAGCAGCTAGAACAGGAGGAAGCTAAGCTTGATGCTTGGATGCAAGCGGCACAAACGCGAGATTCTGTGGAGTCTACTGGCAAGAGTAGACCATCTAATGAGGAGTCAAGTAGGAAACCTGACTCTGTCAGTTGGGCAGGCTCTTCTAGGAGGCGAGTCCGCAGGGGTAAGAGGAAGAGGAGTCATCGCAGCAGCGAGAGGCCACATGAGGACTCTCCTGACATAGAAGTCCCTCTTACTATCAATGAGGAGGTGCCAGGGAATGCTGACGAGCCTCCAGAAAAGAGGAGCCGAGAAGAAGAGACCGCCGGTGAAGGTATGATTCCTCCTATTTCTCTTTCTGTTTCTTTCATGGAATTTTCCATGCTTTCTCCCCCTGCTGCTTTTTTTAGCAAAGGATGAAGATTTGGCGATGCCTGAGGTTTCTGCCAATGAGGCGGTGACGGATCCGGTTGCGGCACCAGAAGAAGAACCGAGGGACTCAGGAGTGAATCCAGAATCACCAACTGGTATGACTTCTTTTGCTTTCTTTTTTTTTACTGTGACTTGGTTTGCTAACATTTTTCTTGTCAGCTGACTTACCACAGGATTCCGATGACTTTGAACCATCGATGGACGCAAATGTTGACGATGCTTCCAATGAGTTCATGGAGGAAGAGAGTGTTCCGCCGGTCGTCGAAGAAGGTATTTTATAGTAATAACCCTGATAATGATTTTTTTAAACAGGATCATATTCATACCTTTTTGTGTTTCTTTGGCAGGCTTTGAAGCGACAGAGTAGAGTCCATTGCTTCCTTCAGAACCAGAGCAAGGGATGCCAGAAATTGATCCGGAGGTAGAGACTCCTGGAACCAATTCAAACATGGTGGAGGAGGTACCTCATGCTGAGATTCCCTTCCCAGCAGCTCCGACTGGAAAGAGTTATTTTGTTCCTCTTCCAATGGGGCATGACATGAGCAGCCGACCGACGGAGCGGGGCGAATCTTCAGCTGGGCCATCTCTTCTTTTTGCGAAGAAGTTGGTGGCGCGGGTTTTGAGCTCTTGGATTGAGACTCTCCTTTCTGCACACTTGGATGCCGGATTTTGCATGATCCTGCATGTGCAGGAGATTCTCGGTGATGCCGAAGAGGCTGGTCTGGATGTCACAGGTGCTAGGGCGATCGTTGGTAGGATCATTGCACTGGGTGACAAGTGGTTTGAGACCATTGGTTTTACTGACGACCAGTTCTTCAAGGAGATGTTCCTGGACCCTGCTGATAAGGCTAAGTCTGACCTGAATGAGGCTACACAAAGCAAGAAGCAGCTCGTCCAAGAGAAGAACTTAGAAAAGCTAGCCATCATTCGGCTGATGCATGACCTTAACATCCTTGATAGGGAGGTTGATGAAGCCAGGAAACATCTTGAGCATTTAAAGGCACAAGTCGCTGCCAAGTGGGCTGCTATAACAGAGGCTCGCGACAGGTAGAGTGCTTTGATTCGCCGGGTTGCAAATGCTGATCGAGTTCTCGAAAGGAAGTTTCAAGAGGACAAACAATGGCAAACTACTCGGGACAAGCTTCCCGGTGCGAAAGAAGGGTTACAGCCTACCCCAGCATCTCATAGCAAGTTCCTAAAGAAGCGTGCCCTGGAAACTCTGACGGCTGAGGCCAAAAGTTTGCTCGAGGAGTTGAAACTTTGGCTAGAAGCCATTTTTGGCTCAGTTCCTGATTTGTTGTAGCAGAAACTATCCTTCTCTTCTCTTTTTGGTACCACATGTATTTTTTTGCTACTTTTTTTTGTAGTGCTTTTGAACACTTTCTTTTTTTTTGGTACCGCATGTATTTTTTGGTGCTCTTTTTTTTGTTTTCCCTACGCTCACTTAAATCTTTTTGTGATGAAAGCAATTGCTAAATGGGATACTTTCTTTTTTTGTTTTCCTTACACTCACTTAAATCTTTTTGTGATGAAAGTAATTGCTAAATGAGATTTGATCAAAAGTTTGCCATTTTGTGAAAATCTTTTGTCAAATGATTGTTTTGGCATGGGAGCCAGATTTTGTTTATGGCATGAGAGCCGATTTTGGCATGAGAGCCGGTTTTTTGTGGCGTTGATAGCCAGATTTTTTTAAAGCCAAGTTTTGGTTTGTTGGCGTGAAAGCCAGTTTAGTTTTGTTTGTGACATTTATAGCCGGTTTGTTTTGTGGCATCTATAGCCGGTTTGGGTGGCATCTATGGCCGGTTTGTGGCATCTATTGCCGGTTTGGTGGCATTGATAGCCGATTTTGGTTTTCAAAAATGCAAGTATCGACTAAAAGTCGCCTCCCTGCTGAATGGTCATGCAAATATCGATGGAATGTCGCATCCTTGCTCATTCGGTTGCGAATATCGATGGAATCTCGCCTCCTCGCGGGTTTGGGTGCAAGTATCGATGGAATGTCGTAACCTTGCTTTTCAAAAATTTGGTTTTGCGGGTACTGACTTGATGTCGTTTCCCCACTATTTTGAAATTTGCGGTTTTTTCGAACCTTTGGATTGTAGATATCAACTGAAATGTTGCATCTCCACGATTTCTTGGTTTTCTCAAACCCTTGAAGTATGGGTTGTGGATATCAACTGAAATGTTGTGTCTCCACGGTTTTGAGGTTTTTTTTTTCGAACCTTTTTGGATTTTAGGTTGCGGATATCAATTGAAATGTTGCGTCTCCACGATTTTGGATTTTACAAGTATCGACGAAATGTCACTTCCCTGCGATTTTGGAAGTGTCGAACGTGGTTTTCATGCTTATGATTTGTGCGAGTATCGACTAAGCGTCGCTTCCCCGCGGTTTTTGAAAAATCTTTTTTTTTGTTTAAAGACACGAGGGTCATAAGTTTTGACCTAAAACCATTTTGGCGGTAAAAGGCAGGGTGGACTAGTGTGGAAATCCCTGAATCCGGATTTTGTTGCAAACCATGAATTTTGGGTTCAAGGGTTGAAAATTTTGTTCAAGTTAAGGAAAAGTTCTTAATCTTGGGATTTCTTAACAATGAAACGGTGAAAGTAAGCATTGTTTGAATTTCTAGAAATTTCAACATTTGATATGAAAATTCTAAAAAGAGTGGGTTTGACGAGTGAGTACCTGGAAACCTGTTTTTTGCCATACAAGCATTGCTCTTACCCAATTGGGTAAGTCTTCAAGGGTAGTATCGCTTTAAGAACTTATCGTTGATGGGCAGCATACATCTGTCACCCTCGATGTTTAGGAGTGCATATGCGCCGTTGGAGAAAATCTTGTCGACGACGCAGGGTCCCTCCCATTTTGGCTCAAACTTGCCTTTGGACTTATGAGCGAAGACCATTGGTCTTTTTACCGCAAGAACCAAGTCACCCTTTTTGTACATGTCACAGGAGGCATTTTGTGAGAAAGTCTCCACGTTATAGACTGGTTCGTCCGGGAGATCATCTCTGAGTAGAGAATCTTTAGGCAATGAATGCTCTACGAGAAAGTCCGTTAGAGCTTTGTTGACACCAAAAATGTCACTTTGCTTCTTCAAGATCCAAAAAGCTACATGAAGTCGCAACCTGCCATAAATAGGCAATGCTACTTCCAAAAAATAAAATCTTATCAGAATCAAACAAAAACTGCAAGATCCTTCAAGACAGCCAAAAGAGGAGTACACCAGAAGTTTCGGGCCATTTCAGAATCATTTGGCCAAACTTCGCTTCTCCAGCAGCTAAAAAGGAGCTCCCGGCGGCGAAAGCAACGGATAAACTAAATCTTCGATCAGAGCCTGTGGATGGTCTCAAAATACATCCAAAAGGCTCCATGTCAAGTCCCAAGTCAAATCGACAACGTTTGACTCTACATCAACCCTCGAACAGCTAAATCAAGCCTCTTGGCGGCGAGAACCACCGAGGCCATCACTCTTAAGCTAGAGCACATGGACGGCTTCAAAATGCTTACAAAGGCTACAGGTCAAGTTTCAGGTCATTTCGACAACATTTGACAAGACTTTGACGCTCGGAAGCCAAATCAGGCCTCTCAGCGGCGAAGCCCTCTGGGACCATGGTTTCCAAGACAAAGCCTGTGGATCATCTTAAAATGACTCCAATTGGTTCCCTGTCAAATTTCAAGTCAATCGGACATCGGTTGACCGCACATCAAACCGCGACATCTTCATCGCGACAAAAACAAGTCTACTAGCGACAGGACCCCAAACGGCTTTAAAACTCAAACAAAAACCTATGGTTCGTCTTATTTATTGCTCCGGAGGCTTCACCCCAAATTTCAGGTCATTCCGACATCGTTTGATCCAGTTTCAGCTTCTGACTAAAAATCGACAGCTCTACGCGACAAAGTCTTCAGCTTTCCCGGAAAATTGGAAACTTTGCACTCCAAAATGCAAGGATTCTGATCAAGTTTTCTGCAGGGAAATCAGGCCAACAAATGATCAAACATGTCAAGAAAAAAATACAGAAGAAAAAAGAATCGAAAAACATCAAAAACGGCCGCAAAACGGGACAAAAGGGGTAAAATCCCCCCTAGGGTCGCAGACCCCTGCGACCATGGAGCCCGGAATCGCCGGGTTCACCCCGGAAAGCTCGTTTTTTCATCGTTTTTCGTAATTCGAAGCTTCCAACTCCTGGGATTTTCCAAATTTCATACTTTTGAGGTGCGAAATCCTTTGACATCCGTCAAAGTCACGGGTCAATCATCAAAAGTATCAAAATCAACATTGATAGCCAACCGGTCAACCAAAAAAGTGTGCTTTCTGCCCGAGCGATCGAGAAATCGACAGGACAGATAGCACCGACCCGCCGTTGGCAACCAAAGTTACATGGTCATCCGATGTCGATCTACATGAAGATCCATCGATGATCATCGCCAGAAGAATCCCAAAAGACACGGCACGGCCCGCGACTCTTCAACTGCTCGGCGACCACTTAATGCGATTAATTGACTAGCATTATTGTAGTCATTAATTCATTTCTTTGGATGGACCAATCAGAAGCAAGCAAATGGGAGTTACAAGTCAATTGATTAATGGCATTTAACCCAAGAAACTCCTCCCATCATGGCGATTAAAGGCGATTAAATGCCCTCGATCTCCACCGGCCAATCAGAAGCCAAGAAAAAGGAGTTACAAAATAAAAAAATTAAACCCTGTAACTCCTCCGATTATGCGGCTTAATGACAATAAAAGCCCATAAACCCTCCTAAATGGCTACCAAGAGCTTATAAATAGGAGAACATTCCAAAGAATTCAAAATAAAAAAAAATCAAACAACTCCCAAAGATCAGAATCAGATCAGCTTCCAAGCACAGAAAATCCAGAAAAAGAAAGAAAGAGAGAACTCTGCGAAAGTTCTGCACCAACCACTACTACAAGGTGACAAAAGTCCCTTGGGGGTACCCCCCCAAGGTCCTTGCCTTCTCCTTCTGCCTCCAATGGCTTAGATGTGGCTTTTCAGCCCATCTACTTAGCTTTTTATTGGACATAGGACCTCCTTTTGGTCTTTGTCCTCTAAAAACCTGAAGTTATAGCCAAGCCAAGCGAATCAAGAGCATCCTCTGTTCTCATCTGCATGGATGATGGCGAAGTCCACACATGGCTTGCGACCGTCAATCTGAACGAGTCCCTCACAATCTCCTGAGAAGTTAGATCCTATTTTTCGTGCTTTTCATTGTAGTTTGTATTTTTCTAAAAGAGACAAAAATCACAACTCTTGTCTTTCATTATTGATAAGAATTATAAATCGGTTATAAACTCCAAAATCGGCAATAAACGCCAAAAATCGGCTATAAATGCCAAAATCAATTATAAACACCAAAAATCGGCTATAAATGCCAAAAAAAGATCGCCTTTCACGGCAAATCAAAAAAATGTCTTTTTTCTTAAATATATGTGCAATGGAAAACTTGAAAGAAGTTGATTTCCTTTTTACTTGCGAAGGTCGAAATCCAGATCACCACTTGCAATTCCAAGTAAAATAGAAAATCTGGCACACCCACAAAAAAATGTTGATACCCGCTCCAACCCCCAAGGCGCGAAAGGGTCGTACCCAACGGACTCCCACGTCCGCTGACCTCGGTAGCACCGAGCATGAACGCGCGGTCCACCAAGCTTGCCCTTTGATTGCTTTTTGCGGTACATACCTAATATCAAATTGTGACAGATTGATAGACCATTTTGCCAGTTGGGCATTGAGAGAACCTGCTTTTGTGATAAAAGGACCTTCAAGAGGTTGATCCTCGAAACCAGGTAGACTGTGTTGGAAAGCAAGTAGTGACGTAGCTTTTGTACGGCGAACATCACTACAAGGCATTCTTTTTCGACTGGAGAGTAGCGATGCTCTACACCTACTAGCATGCGGCTGAGGTAGTATAGAGCAGCTTCTTTTCTTTCATCATTTTCTTGTGCAAGTAGAGCGCCCAGACAGTGATCAAGGGCTCTTGTGTACAAGATGAATGGTTTTCCAGTAGTAGGAGCAGCTAATACTGGATTTGGTCAGGTATGACTTGATATCTTCGAGTGCAGCTTCACAGTCAGCATCTCAGACAAAGTTTACACCTTTTTTCATCAATCAGGAGAACGGACGACACTTCCCCGAAAGATTGGAGATGAACCGTCTGATGTAGGCCAATCTCCCTTGAAGCCCTTTCAGTTCTCTCAAGGTTCTTGGAGAGGGCATTTCTAGAATAGCCTTGACTTTGATGGGGTCAAGCTCTATTCCAGCTTTTCGAACTAGGAATCCGAGGAACTTACCCGACGAGACGCCGAAGAAGCACTTTAGAGGATTCATTCGCAGTTTGTGTTTGCGAAGCCGGAGGAAGACTTCTCGAAGGTCTTCGAGATGAACTTCTTTTCTTTTGCTTTTGACGGCGAGGTCATCAACGTAACATTCGACCGTCTTGTGCTGCATATCCTGGAATACTTTCATCATAGCCCTCTGATATGTAGCACCAGCATTTTTCAGACCAAATGGCATGACAACATAGCAAAACACGCCAAATGGGGTCCGAAAGGATGTGAATTTTTCATCTTCAAGATGCATCTTTATCTGATTGTAGCCAGAGAAGCCATCCATGAAAGTTATTCGCTCAAATCCATAGGTATAGTCAATTAGTACCTCTGGTATGGGGAGCGGGAATTCATCTTTAGGGCATGCACCATTCAAATCACTATAATCAATACAGACCCTGATCTGCCCATTTTTCTTTGTCACGAGGACAATGTTGGCCAACCATTCAGGATGTTGTTCCTCACGGATGAAGCCGACGCTTTTGAGTTTTTGAACTTCTTGTTCAATTTTATCCATCACATCTGGACGGGATCTTCTTTGGCCCTAGTTGACAGGCTTGATGTCTTCTTGAATATTGAGTTTGTGGACTGCTATTTTGGGGTCTAAACCAGGCATTTCAATGTAAGACCATGCAAAGCAATCAAAGTAACTCACGAAGAAAGGCGATATACTCGGGTAACTCATCATCCTTTATATTCTTGCTTATGAATACAGGACGTGGGTTATCTGGTATTCCCAAGTCTACCTTTTGAACAGGATCTTCTGTTGGAAGGTTCGAAGGTGGTTCCTCCACAATACTTTCGGAGGCTTCCATCTCTACGAAACCTTATGGGGTTTCAAGGGCATTTCCAGACCATGGTTTTGTTCCCTTCCACGGGTCTTCTTGATCGCTGATTTTCTCAAGGCTTGCTATGAGATGATCCCAATCGCCTGTTGAAATCAGGTCGAAGTAAGTACTTCTTTTGGAGACATGGGTTCTTCTGGGTCAGAAGACCACACGTCTGTGCCATCGGACAATTCCTCTTCATTGTCAGAGGAATCGTACCAATTGGATGAGCTTCCTGGATCTTTGTCAGGTGACTCATCAAAGAGAAATCCAGGGAGATCGATGTCTTCATGGATACGAGATGTTAAGGTTTGGTCGGTAAATCAACTTTTAAGCCTTTGTGTCACTTGTCTCAAAGGAGTGTCGGGATCATACCCTAACCCGTGTGAAGACGTCTCTACATGGCCGTAGAGTCTCCAATCTTCCAACTGACTTTTGGTCAAGGCGGGCCCCAATGGTGTGAGAATACCGCGACCTTCTCCCAAACTGACTGGGTTTTGAGCGTCATAGGCCATTTTCTTCATAATAGCTTGTACCACAGGACTGTATAAGGATAGTTGAGGCATACCTTTGCCTTGGAAAGGTTCAAACATGGAGTTTGATGAAGAAGCGTCCGATCTATGGAAGAAGATCGACATTTCCTTTGCTGAAGTTGTAGGAACAACGAAGGAAGCTGACGTAGGATCTTCTATGTCAGAAGGTGTCTCCATTGGAGTAAGAGCAGGCAGAACTTGCTGAGTGTCAGCTTGGCTTGACGATGTGTCATCTTCCAGCTCTGAATCCGAATCCGTGTCTTGCATGATAGACACGAAAGAGACAACAAATTTGCCCCCAGACTTTTGCTTTGCCTTCTTCACTTTAGTCGTGATGACCAAAGGCTTTGAAGGTTTGAGGGAGATGATGGAGGGACTTTGAATACTCTCTTCGGATTTACCGGATGGTTTGTTTTCTTCCGGTGATTGTTGAGAAGCCTTGCCTTTATCTTTCTGGAGATTTTCGGCAAAGGGTGCTGTGTCCTTCTCCTCTTTTTTACCTTCATACATCTGGGAGTTTTCGAAGTGGACTTCTTTACCTTTGAAGGGTTTTCTATCCGCAAAGACTCGATGTTTCATGCCGTCATCGCCGAGGAACTTGATGCATTGATGTAGAGTTGATGGGAAAACACCATTCTCGTGTATCCAGGGGCGTCCGAGAAGGATGTTGTAGTATGAAGTGATTTTTATTGCATACACAATGACCTCAGAAATAAGATCACCGATCTGCAACTTGGACTTGATTTTCCCGATAGAGGCCTTTGAGTCCCATCGTATCCAAAGATAGATACAGATGTGTGGCTCAGCTTGCTGGGTGGGATGCCCAACTCTTCGAGAGCCGAAGTGGAGATGAGGTTGAGTGCAGAACCTAGGTTGATCTGAACTCTGTGCATAGGCATTTCCTTGATGTACCATGTGAAGTAGGAGGGGTCAGTTGTGCCTTGTTTCGCCAAGTAGGAGATCTTCCTTAGTGAAGGCGATGGTTGCATTGGCAGCTTTTTGAACCAAGAGGCATTCGATGCATGATCCCTCAATTTTCTTCTTTTCTCCCTTTGAGGAAGCTTCTGAGTTTTTGACCCGATAGTCCATTTCAATTTGGAGGACTTGCGGGGCATGTTTGTCGACATCCTTATTCAGCTTTTATAATTCTGAAATGAGATTATCACGAGTGCGGGGACACATTCGTAATAAATCTAGGATGTGCAGACGTGCAGGTATGTGCCAGAAGTGTTCAATCAAGTCATACTTGAAAGCCTCCTTGGGGCCTGCATGTTCATCATTGTTGCCACTAGGGGTGCTTACTGTAAATCCTGGAGATCCTTACCCTAGAGGGAGGGTGAATAGGGTGAGCTACTAATTAGTGACCAATCATGAACAATTTTAACTTCTTTAAAACAACTAGTCACAAGTGATGATATAAAACTAAAGTGCGGAAGCTAATAAAAAGAATCATCACATAGCACACACCATAACACAATGATTTATAGTGGTTCGGCCTCAATGCCTACATCCACTACCGGCTTGTGTTCCTCACAACCCACCGGATTTCCACTATGTATGCTTTTCAATAGGCTAAGCAATAACCTTTACATTATGCTTTTCAAGGCTAAGCAATAACCTATACAACCAAAAGGTTGGTTCTCTCTCTTAGTAGTGTCTAAAATACACTTGATGGAGATACATATTTAGCTCATTACAATGCCTCTTAATAGGCGGATATGAAAGTGAAAAACTAATTCATGCAAACACTATATGAATGCAAAGATGTATGTTCAAAGTGTATGCATGATGTCCTCAATTAATTTGAAAATAAAAGCTCATAAATGTATGCCAAAGGCTTTTAAAAGTTTTAGTTCAAAACATTTATGATTGAGGAAATGCTAATCACATGTTAAAAGTAACTTGTAAAAGACATACCTATGTATTCTAAACAAGTTGTGAAAATCAAAGAACAAAACATGTGATGCATATGGATTTCAATCAAATTAACAATGAAGCTCAATGTATGCTTAAAGTATTTGAAAGTGTAAAACATACAAATATATTTGATCGAAATAAAGGGTCAAATCACATGTAATTAAAAAGACAACTTGAAAATGATATACCAATCAATGTTTAAACAAGTTGTAAAACTTTAAAACCAAATACATGTGATTTATAAAGTTGTTGAATCCAAAACATAAGATAGATTTGAAAGTGATTTTCTTATGATGAAAAACAACAACCAAAGATTCAACCAAGTATAGGAATCATGTTACATATGATTTCAAAGATGATTCCAAAACAAGATTCACATAGATATACCAATTAGAGTCCTACTTGGTTTGAATCATGGTGGTGCATCCAAAACAATGAATCAATTCAAAATATATATATGTTAAGGATACAACAAAACATAGTTTAACATGCTAGAAAAGATTTACCAATAAATAGAGTAAAGCATGAAAACATATGTCTAAGAAAAGCAAGCTTACTTAGTGATTTAACTTCATTAATCCCAAGCTTTAGCTTTCCTAATGACCCTTAGTATCCCTTAGCTCATTCCCCTTTGTTTGGCCTCAAATCACCTCAAGGAGGCCCTCAAAGTTCCTCTCTTATCAACACTTTTTCAATGGGAATGAACCCCTTTTTATACTCAAAAAGTTGAGTTCTGCGAGTGCCCGGTCGACCTGGCCCCCAACGGTCATAAAACCGACCGTTTGAAAAAGAGCTGTTGGCTCTTTCCCGGTCGACCCGCAGTGGGCTCGGTCGACCGGGTCCATGGGCTCGGTCGACCGGCCACACTGCGGGTCGACCGGGTCCCCTGGATTATTTCCCCCAAAAATGCATATTTTGCATATTTTAAAGTATTTTTCTTTGGGGACTTTTGGGCCAATAAATCAAGCTTGAAATCATGTTTTAAATCTTTCTAAGAGGTTTAAAAACATGAAACATAAAAAGCCTAAAAGTAATTTGAAACTTTAAAATCAAAGGCTTGCTTGATTCTTTAAAACTTCTTTTCAAAATCAATGCATCCAAAGTTTAAAATCAAAACATGCATGAAACATGAAATTTAAAAGACTTAAATCAATGCATGTGAAAATATAGATTTCAAGTTTTTCTAAATCAAAGCTCTTGTGAAAAATCAAATGATGATTAAAATGTTAATGCATCCATCAAATTGCAAACACAAAATCCCTAACAATCTCCCCCTTTGCAATTTGATGGCAACTCACTCATCACTGAATTTTCACACTAAGTCTTCAGCTCCCCTTTAGCTGGACAAGTCTTGAAATCTCTTGGATGCTTCTTTGACTTAGCTTGGGCTCTTATTCTTTTTCTTCATTCTTGATGCTTGGAGCTTGATCATTCTTTAAGCTTTCTTTTCTTCTTTAGCCAAGCAACTTCTTTAACTCCCAAGCTTAGTCTTCTAACAACTCTCCCCCTTTGACCATGCACTCTCTCTCTTTGGCAAGATATGCATCTTCTCCCCCTTTGGAAGATAATACAAAATCTCCCCTTAGATAAATTGGCTATATTCTCCCCTTTTAACATCTACACTATTCTCCCCCTTTGACATTAAATTGCAAAGGTACCTACACACATGAAATAAGGAAAATACCTTTTAGTAGCACCTGTTAACGAAAGAAATCGAAAATGAAATATATAACAGGTATCATGTATGGTAGTAGTCTAAGGGTATAGAGCCTATTCAATGGTGAATTTGATCAAAACTAATACTTCCTATGAAGGTTTATACTCCCCCTTAATCCATTCTCTCCTTTCGTCAAACTTTTGACAAAGATTTAACTATTTGGTTCAAGAAGAAGATGGTTTTACCAAATGAGGGTAAATTTCAAGGAAAGGATTAGATTCATTTAACTATAGAGCTCAGTATGATCAAATTACCATGAATAAGAGCAAGGTCATGGAGAAAAGCAACCATGGATATCAATTGGAATAAAGAAATACCAATTGAAATTAAAGGATATGACTATTATCTCAATCACTCTAAAATGGAGTTAAAAAGAATATAACTACTAGGATGAATCCAAATTAGAGCTATCCATGATGTTATGGGGTTTATTCAACATAGCATCAATCAATATACCTATGAAAAACATATGCTATGTAAATTTTGAAATCATTTCATCCAATCGAAAAATATGACTATTATGTGCACAAGATGAATGAAATGAAGTTCAAACATGAAGCCTACCTCAACCATTAACCAACCAAGATTATTAACACATAAACATGGTGGTCATAAGATTTACCTATATGAGCATGAGAGGAGGCAAACATGAAAAATTATGATGCTAATGGAATGTGATATGGAACATAAACATATTACTATCAAGTTCAATCCAATGTACACATGGTCTATCACATTCTCAAGATTCATCAATTGGGTATGACATCAATAAAAATTTTACTAGTTGAAACCAATTGAATATGAAACATGATTAAGAGTATAGATGTGACAAACACAAAATTCCATCAAGCATCATAAAAGAATATTCATCACTTTTAATGATATAACTAATGAGCATAGTGATGAACATGAGAAATTGCATATAAAGATATAACTTGGAAATGTATGCAATTTGAAAAACCATATGAACTCAACATGAAAGAAATCCATCTAAAGAAATATGCCTATAAGATACAAAGAATGGATTTTGATGAGAGTCTCATATGATCATAAATATGATATTGAAAAATGCACGCGATATTACTATGAAATTATGCATAAATCAATATCACAACCATCCATCTATAGCAAAGCTTATGAAGTACAAAGGATGGATTTGAGAGTTCTAGTATGGTATCCACAAATGTAACTTAAGAGCACAACCATACATGGAACTATTTGACATTTGCATAGAGAGGATCAATCAACATTCATGATCTAACTCATACCACATCATCAATAAAGAATATACCTATGCATGCACAAGAAGGTATGAAGTTAGAAGGATATCATGGATCGCAAATAGATGAAAATGGATCTCATATATGGGTATAACTTATGAAGAACAATGGTTTAATTCCAATTCATCTAAAATGATCCATTAATCTATCATGTAAAATCTCCACTCTTAGCAAATGTACTATGCTTACAATGCAATGGAAAATGGATATGAGAATCATACCAAATGAACTTAGCACACAAAATCACATATGTACTTAAGAAGCTCAAATGATCATGAAACAAAAGATTTTACTATAAAGCATAAACAACATCAATTTGCATTAATGAAACGATATACAAAGTTAAGCAAAAAACATGCAAATCAATGACATCATACCCAACCACACAAAGTAAGACATAACACCAAAGTCAATTTGCATTTTAAGAGATAGAAACAAAATGCAAATGTAACATGACCAACAATTAGATATGACTAAAAAGAAATAGGTTGGTCTAGTGAGGTTCAAGTCCTTAAGGTTAGTCCAAAAGTCTACCTTTGAAGATTCACCTAAGGTCTTGATAAGGTTGTCCATGAGGGTTCACTTTGAGGTCCCACCAACTCTTGGAGTTTTAACTCGAAAAAGTTTTAGAGTGGTGAGATTGAATCTTAGGGGAATTAGAGAGCTAGGAAAGAAAATTCCATTTTCACTCATAGTGGAAATCATTCTTAAAAGATATGCAATAAAACACAACACTAGGGTTCAAATCTAGATTTAAGCAAATATGGATCAACTCCGGGTGTTTAAGCCCTAAATGGAGTAACCTTGCTCTGATACCACTTGTAGGTCCTGGGATCCTTACCCTAGAGGGGGGTCAATAGGGTGAGCTACTAATTAGTGACCAATCATGAACAATTTTAACTTCTTTAAAACAACTAGTCACAAGTGATGATATAAAACTAAAGTGCGGAAGCTAATAAAAAGAATCATCACATAGCACACACTATAACACAATGATTTATAGTGGTTCGGCCTCAATGCCTACATCCACTACCGGCTTGTGTTCCTCACACCCCACCGGATTTCCACTATGTATGCTTTTCAATAGGCTAAGCAATAACCTTTAACACTATGCTTTTCAAGGCTAAGCAATAACCTTTACATTATGCTTTTCAAGGCTAAGCAATAACCTATACAACCAAATGGTTGGTTCTCTCTCTTAGTAGTGTCTAAAATACACTTGATGGAGATACATATTTAGCTCATTACAATGCCTCTTAAAAGGCGGATATGAAAGTGAAAAACTAATTCATGCAAACACTATATGAATGCAAAGATGTATGTTCAAAGTGTATGCATGATGTCCTCAATCAATTTGAAAATAAAAGCTCATAAATGTATGCCAAAGGCTTTTAAAAGTTTTAGCTCAAAACATTTATGATTGAGGAAATGCTAATCACATGTTAAAAGTAACGTGTAAAAGACATACCTATGTATTCTAAACAAGTTGTGAAAATCAAAGAACAAAACATGTGATGCATATGGATTTCAATCAAATTAACAATGAAGCTCAATGTATGCTTAAAGTATTTGAAAGTGTAAAACATACAAATATATTTGATCGAAATAAAGGGTCAAATCACATGTAATTAAAAAGACAACTTGAAAATGATATACCAATCAATGTTTAAACAAGTTGTAAAACTTTAAAACCAAATACATGTGATTTATAAAGTTGTTGAATCCAAAACATAAGATAGATTTGAAAGTGATTTTCTTATGATGAAAAACAACAACCAAAGATTCAACCAAGTATAGGAATCATGTTACATATGATTTCAAAGATGATTCCAAAACAAGATTCACATAGATATACCAATTAGAGTCCTACTTGGTTTGAATCATGGTGGTGCATCCAAAACAATGAATCAATTCAAAATATATATATGTTAAGGATACAACAAAACATAGTTTAACATGCTAGAAAAGATTTACCAATAAATAGAGTAAAGCATGAAAACATATGTCTAAGAAAAGCAAGCTTACTTAGTGACTTAACTTCATTAATCCCAAGCTTTAGCTTTCCTAATGACCCTTAGTATCCCTTAGCTCATTCCCCTTTGTTTGGCCTCAAATCACCTCAAGGAGGCCCTCAAAGTTCCTCTCTTATCAACACTTTTTCAATGGGAATGAACCCCTTTTTATACTCAAAAAGTTGAGTTCTGCGAGTGCCCGGTCGACCCCATAAAAGCCCCGGTCGACCTGGCCTCCAACGGTCATAAAACTGACCGTTTGAAAAAGAGCTGTTGGCTCTTTCCCGGTCGACCCGCAGTGGGCTCGGTCGACCGGGTCCATGGGCTCGGTCGACCGGCCACACTGCGGGTCGACCGGGTCCCCTGGACCATTTCCCCCAAAAATGCATATTTTGCATATTTTAAAGTATTTTTCTTTGGGGACTTTTGGGCCAATAAATCAAGCTTGAAATCATGTTTTAAATCTTTCTAAGAGGTTTAAAAACATGAAACATAAAAGGCCTAAAAGTAATTTGAAACTTTAAAATCAAAGGCTTGCTTGATTCTTTAAAACTTCTTTTCAAAATCAATCCATCCAAAGTTTAAAATCAAAACATGCATGAAACATGAAATTTAAAAGACTTAAATCAATGCATGTGAAAATATAGATTTCAAGTTTTTCTAAATCAAAGCTCTTGTGAAAAATCAAATGATGATTAAAATGTTAATGCGTCCATCAAATTGCAAACACAAAATCCCTAACACTTACAACATCTTTTCCCGAAAGATTTACTTATGTAAAGCCAGAGCGGGTGCCTCTACGAACTTCGAGAGCTTCTTGAGAATGGTCTTCATTTGGAATATTGTCTTCAGGATTAAGAGGCTGTCATTTTTCATATGCTGAGGATGTATCTACAGCAGAGTTGCCATCCTCAGTGATTGTGTTGCATGGAGCATTTTTCGGGAACAAGTCCTGAACAGCATCCAGCAACCTTTCTTCTTCGTTGAATAATTCATTGTCCCAAGCATCAATAGTTGGGGATTCTTTAGTCAGGAAGGGTGTGAACTCCGAAGTCACGGTCTTAGGAGAAGAAACCTGAGAGGGTGTTGCCTCAGTGAAAGTCACGTGAGACGAGGTAGCTCCAGAAGATACATTGCTAGGCGTCGCCGGAGTATAAGTGATCTCATCAGACGATGCTTCCGAAGAGCTATAATCCCAAATTATCACATTACAGGAAGCTCTGACAGGAGACGTTGCCTATTCGGAGTCAGACTCATCCTCGGATGTAAGAAAATCGTCTATCCAGCAATTTTCTCCATTTTCAGGAGTTAAAGGAGGATGTACCTGATGGTCTTCAAGGACTTCTGGCTCTTGCTAGGAGGCTCGTTGATGCGGTCTTGCTCTTGTTCTAGAGCAAGATGCTGCTAGATCCTTGCATATTCTTCAAGATCAGGCGTGGGAACCAAATCTTCTTCTTCGTCTGCTCTTTGTGGTTCAAAATGGTTGGGTTCCACTGGAGCAAAGACGGGTGCTGGTTCAACAGCATTTTCTTGTACAGCCTCTTGGTCTTCTTCATCATCAGACCAGGATCCTTGTGGCTGTAAGGGGTTATACCACATTACTAGCATAAGATGAGTCTCAGGAACTCATTCTTCATCGGAGAGATATTCTCCCATTTCAAGGGATTCCTCCCACTCGTCGGTGTAGCTGGATTCGAATCCATCATGGGTGTCGCTGGATTCATATCCATCAATGGAGAATCCAACTACCGCAAGAGTACGATGCCCCCTGCGTGGCTTTTTCTTTGAACTGAGGTGGCATGAAATCACTGAGAGTGAATTTTCTTACCCCCTTTGAAGTCTCTGGAAGGGATGTTTTTGTTACCTCCAGTGAAGTGGTAGAGGAGGCCTCTACCTTTTCTTGGACTTCTTGTTTTGGCTGGGTCTTCTGTTGCCGTTTGAGCTTGAGGAGATGTTTCCTTGCCTGCCTTCGCTGTTGAGCTGTAGGCTTTGTTTTCACGATCTCCCAGTTTTCATCTTCCAGGAGGTCGGAATGTACCCATATGGGTTGTCAATCTCGTGTCGGGTAAGGAACCAGTTCTTCGAACGCTTGGATTCTGTTTATCACCCTTAAGGAAGTAGTGATCTTCTTCTTCGGTGATCTTGATGTTTGTCCACATGACACCATGTTGACGGAGGCAGACCCATAGTTTTTGTTAAAGGTAATGACTCGATTTTTCCACATCTCATTTATTTTCTCTCTCACAATGAAGCATTGATTGAGAGGATGTGAGATCATCTGGTGGTATGGACAGTACCGAGGATCCTTGGTTTTGCCAACATCACCCGGTCTTTTGGGTTCTGGCAATGTGAGCTTGCCGTTTGCCACGAGGGCCTTGAAGATTTCATCAACATCTTCATCGAACGGGTATTTCTTTTCTACTCGCTCTTTGAAGGCATCTGAGAGTTCAGGTTTCTTACCAGCATCTTTGTTTTCAGCTTTCTTTGGTGGCTCAGTCTGTAATCACCGTTTCAGCTTCCATGGAAGCTTCTAGGAGTTCTCCCAGGTTCTTTGATTTATTGCCGTTGATCATGGAGCGGATTCTAGCTCTTACGTTGTTTCGGCAGATGTCGACTAGCGACGCTTATGGCAGTACATCAGAGCATTTGTACGCCATTGTTTTCCACTTGTGAATGAAGTCATATGTTGACTCATTCTCCCCCTGTTTTAGGCTGCACAGCTGAGCCATAGTAGCGGGATGATTCTCACCTTTAAAGTGAGTCAGGAAGCGTGTCTCTAACATGGCCCAGTTTTGGATGGAGTCCTCCGACAAAGTGGAGTACCAATCAAAGGCCATACCTTTTAGGGTACTTGCAAAGAGGCGGATCTTGAGTGCATCTTGATCCGCGATAGCTCCTGTCAAGATCTTGAAGTAGATGACATGCTGTCTGGCTGATCCTTTTCCCGTATATGTTTGGAGAGTAGGATACTTGAATTTTATGGGGAACGGGACCGAGTCCATCCATAAGGGGTATGGAGGCTTGATTCCATGATCCTTGAGTATATCATCTTCTTTTGCTTTGGCGAGGATACTGTCTAAGTCCTTTTTGGTGAGGGCGCGTGACTCATTTTCTTCTCATTTACCTCATCATCTGGATAATTCAGAGGAGGTTCATTATTCGCCTGATTTTGGAAGGCGATGAAAAGGTTTTCTATCAAAGTTCCAACTCTTCCATTGGCATTGTTCCAACTGCTGGATGCGTGTGAGCGCATCATCTTGAGATGGATTGCGAGGTGGTGTCTCAGAATTTGTAGCCAAGACGTTCATCCCTCGGGATTCAAACGAGGAAACTGTCCTGGTGACTGAGCTGGGCTCATTCTTTTTTATGAAGAGCTTGAGGAAGGATCACTCTGTCGTCCGTAGTTTGAAGGAGCAGGGGATTCTTCTGAATGTCTTCTTGTCCTGGAGATGCTGTGGGTCACCGGACGTCAAACATGGATTTTTATTGCTGACTTTTGGGGTCTTCTGGTTTTTTCCAACCATATGGACAGCAGCAATTTGGTCGAGTCTTTATTTTTTGACTCATTTGTGAGAGACTTAAAGTGTAGGAGGCTGGGGCCTTTGCTTCTCTAGTCTCTTTTGTCGATACCACGCGCGGAGGCGTATACGACGAGCAATTTGAGCTTCGGTCAACTCTGGTTGGGCTTTGACAATGAAAGATGTGCTCCCTCGGGCACAGCAGCCAAGCCTGTCTTCTTTGTAGTTAGGCAAGGACAAGGATGCCAACCCGGTCATTCGCCTGTTGCAGCGAAGCTTTGAATTTTTCGAGTTCGGCCCCTGTAGATATGAAGGGTCGAACTGCAGGATTGTAGGCCTTAGCAGGTGCTTGCAGAGGCCTAGTGATGCATGACTTGATTTTGGGCTTGTAGGAACAAGCCGGCTCATGCTGGGTTGACTTCGGAGTCAGGTTTGAGATGGGTCTCTCCTCTTTCATGTAAGCAAGAGGATAGAACTGGTTCTCCTTGAGTGGGGTCAGGTATGCTAGCCTGGTGGATATTTGGGACCTTCTTTGTTTTGGTGAAGGTCTTGGGGACTGTAAGACCCCGACCCCCAATTTCTCTATTTAGTATTGTTTTAATCATGGTTTAACTTTTTAAGCGAGATTTGAGTTGGTTTGACTTTGTCTTTGAGTTTGACTAGATTTTTCATAGCCTTGGAGATTTTGAAGACCGTTGACTTTAGTTTGACCCGGTATTTGTAAAATATATTTTTGTGAGAAATTATTCTTATTTTGGAAAAATTAGAAATTTTGCTCCTTTTGACTCATTTTATTGAGTTTAACAACTTTCATGTTTTGGCCATTTTGATTTGATGCTCCGAAATCGCGTTTTTTGAGAAAAATGGCAAAAATGACATTTTCACTAAATCTGTCCATAAATTTCAAAAATTTCAGAATTTGGGAAAAATGTACTTTTTGGAAAGTAAATATTTGTTGATCGATTTTGTCTTCTTCGTCGATCTCATTCGGGACCCACAAATGTGAGTTTCAGCCTTTGTAAGATTGGGGCCCATGGGGCCCAGCCCACTTACCCTTTATAAAACCACTTGGGCACTTCTTCTTCCCCATTCTTCATTTTTCCTACAACAAGAGGGGAGCCTAGGGTTTTCCCCAACACTTTCTCTCTCCTCTTGGAAACCCCCCATCTTGAGTGCTAAAGGGAGGATTGATCTCCCAATCTTCTTCTCCTCCCTCTTGGCTTTCCAAAGACACCATTTTCAAGAGATTTTAGCTAGGAGAGGCCACTTTTCCAAGCTCTTCTTCCTTGTTTGAGCTTCAAAAAGGTTAGCAATGGATTTGTTTCTTCAAATCTTGGTTTTCCAAACCATTTAGAATGTTTTTGTCATATATGCAAGGTTTTCCTTGAGTTTTGCAATGGATTTGTTTTCTAGGGCTTCTTCTTGAGCTATTTTTGGGGGTTTTGTGATTTTGGAGCTTGGGACTATACGAGGACCATCTTAGAGTGATTTACATCTCCTCTTGACCCAAGGCAAGTAAATATTCAGCTAATTTGATGGTTGTGTATATATGAATGATTTTTCATTATTCTCATTCTATGTTTTATTTTCTTTATGATTTATGGATTCAATCTTTTAATGATCTGAGCTATGGTTTATGTTACTTCATTTGATATATGGTTTTTGTTAGAATTTAAATCTTCATTCTCTATTTTATCACTTGATTTCAATTTTTGTTCTTCAAATTTTAGTATCTTGTTGAATGAAGGAAAGTTTGTCTTTATATGATTGATTGGGATTAATTGGAATGATTTAGTGTATTAGTGTTTTAATGGAATTGGAATAGAAAGGGGAGCTCAAATATATGTGGAATCATGTGAGTAAGGAAGAAGGAAAAAGGAAAAAAAATCAGAAAAAGGAAGGAGGAAGTGCAATTCTGCACTTCCAGCGAACTGGACAGGGCCCAGTCCGCTCGAGCGACCCAGTGGGTCGCTCGAGCAGACCAGGTTCTGTCTGGGCTTTGCTCGAGCGGACCCTGGGTCGCTCGAGCGAGCCCAGACCTGTCCAGGGCCCATTTCTGTGAGACTTTGGGCTGTCCTTCTGGGTTTCATTGGGGGCCTGTTTTGGGATTGTTTTATGGGTCATTTATAGATGTTTTAGGCCCATTTCATCCCATCTATCCTATTTGGTTTTAGGCCCATTAATCTCCCTTTTAGGCCTTAAAGCCCATGAAAGTTTGGGGTTAATTGTGATACTTGGAAATTGTGAAATGGGAATGAGAACAATGAGAGAATGAGCATATGTGAAATTACCCGGGAATCTTTCAAGTCTCAATGCGCACTTTATCATTTAAAATGTTGTGGATTTTCATTGGCATCAAACATATTCTTTTATTAATCAATGTGTAAAGGTTAAGTGTGTATTGAGATGGTTCCTTGGTAAGTCATTAAGTCATTCTACACTATTCCACTCCATTTCAAGTCAGAGAGTGTATTTGTACTCTTCAGAGAATGTATTTGTATTCTTCGGTAAACTAATTTGAATAGCATCGGTGATTTGTTATTAAATCATGTGGTTTTCCATGTTCGAAAGGATTGATCGCATGATTTTATACAAATTACTTTGATGTGTATTTGAGTGGTTTACCATGGAAATTCGTATGTTTTCTACGAATCGATTTGGAAGGAGATTGGAGTGGTTCGCCACATTCGGGATTTCATCGATTAGACTATTATTTCGAAAGTAAAACCTCGAGGCAAGATGGGGCCAGAGCTTCATAGTGTGAGCCCATGAGCCAAAGGGATTATTATGGTTTGATTTGTACCGGTTCGGGTTTTGAAAACTAAAGGCACCACTAGGCTTAGGTCACCTTGTCGTGCTGACCACCCGGCTTGGGATCTTTAATGTGTTCGCCAACTGCAGTTTGGATTCTGTCTGTACCGACCATGGCAACGGTTTTTATCTGCCAGCCCCACTTGTATGTGGCTACGGTCCTGATTCTGTTTCCGGTCCCACGTGTAGTGGCTACGGTTTTGTCTGCTCTCGTTACTTCGGTAATAGGAGAATATAGCTATGTGTGGTTGCCAATGTTTTATCCGTTTGTTATTTTGTTTCATGATTCTTGTTTGTTTTGTACTCATTATATTCTTTGAATTTGGTAATGTTTGTGAAATCGATCTTTTATCGTATTGTCTCTATTATTCAGGATTTTAAATGTATTTCCCAATTATTAAATGTTTTATGTAGGCTGTTATCTTTTCGAGACATTTATGCTCCAGAGACTGTTCATTTATTTGCTTTGATATTTATGTTCGGTCTTTCGATCGTTTTATCATGATTTATTGCTATTATTGTTTAGACTCTTTAAATGGATTTACAATGATCCCATAAGGTTTTATGAATGCCCATTTCCATATTACCTGTTTATTTGCTTGCCAAACTATCGTGTCTGACCCTGTTTGTTTGGTGCCAGATTCCTCTCATTCTGTTTTAGGTGTTTGATCGGAGGAGGCGGTGGAGCCGCCGGTCTGCGCGAGAGGCTGCCCATTGATATCATCTAGATGTCAAGTTTGGCACCGGAGTTCGTATCTAAATATTCGGGTAGTATTTCTGTTTAGTTGGGTATTTTTGTATGGTGTTGTTAGCTTTTTTTTTTTGGATTTGTAATTAAGACACTTGTTAATTGTAATTTGAATATGTGGGAAATAAATAGTCCTATTACTACCAGCTCAGTATTTTATGATTTATGACCTGTACCAATCTGCTCATATGATGGCTTTATGATATTGGTCAAGTGCGACACGGAATCCGATGGCCACGGACTCCGGGTCGCAACGCCATGTTTAGCTTCCGCGAAAATATATTCTGATCGTGATGAAATTTTATTATCCTCATTCACGCGGATCTTGGGAAATACAAAAAAAGTTTTAATTTATTCCAAAATCTCGCATTCCAATATCGGATCACTGCAGGGCCCAGTTTCGGGGTATGACAGGGACCAAGTCTTGGGATAGACTTGGTGGTTTGAGGGTCGAGGCTTCGTGGGAGTGCCACGGGCTTCGGGCCTTTTGGTGCTCGCCCTTGGTGTCATGGTAATGACACATTGAGAGACGAGCTTCTGCTTCTTGGAAGGAGCAGTTTGTTCCTCGGGAAGTGGGAATGGTCCCAGCGTCCCAAAGACGATAGTCCGAGGAGTAGAGGTCGACCTGGAGTTCAGAGAGTTGCCGAGGGAGTTGACGCTTCTGCAGCTGATAGGGCGCTTGTAAGTGGGAGTGTTTTGCTTCTGTTGAAGCATGAGTTGGTGCTTGTTCTCATCAAAAGCAATGGTCACGGAATCTGCCATTGTTAGTTTTGAAAATTTTCTGAAACAAGACCACATCCATTAGTAATCACAAGAATATAATGATCATAAATGGGAAGTTCTATGGTTTTGTCTTTTAAAATCGCTAGAGGGGCATGACCCAAGCAACATGAAGAAGGCAAAAAGTCATAGAGGGTACAATTGTTCTGATCGCAAGTATGGTGAGCCCAGAATGAGCGTTCCAATGACTGCTAGAAGCAATTGTGAACCTAAATTCGACTTATCGAGAAGCAGAACTTGCTCGAGGTAAGAAGAATATAAGGTTGGAGTTACAAATGTGCCGGTCGCGAATACAGTAGACCCTGAAAGGGCGTACTAGTACTGCTAGACACAAATGTTTGGAGACCGCATCCATGCGATGAGATTCTCTGGTTTGAAAGGTCGAGATGGATTCATCAAAGAGAGCAGATGGAATTCCGATCCAAATACGGGCTCAATGATTTCCGCGAGCGCCAGTACCCATAAGAGAATGAACCATAATTTCTCGGATCTGAATCCAAAAATGACGAGTTTTTTTTTTTTGAAAGGTCAAGATCGGGTTCATCAAAGAGAGCAAAAGGCATTCTAATCTGAACACGGGCTCAACGATTTCCGCGAGCGCCAGTGCTCAGAAGGGAGGAGACCAAAATTTCTCTGATCCGAACCCAAAAATGACGGAAGTTTTTTTTTTTTAAGATTTTTATTTATTTTTTTTTTTAAGATTTTTTTAAATCTTTTTTTATTTTATTTTAAGATTTTTTTTAAAAAATCGCTTTTATTTTTTATTTTTTTAATATTTTTTTTTTTTGAAAAATTTTTTTATTTTTTATTTTAAAATTTTTTATTTTGAATTTTTTTTATTTTAAAATTTTTATTTAAAAGACAAGAGAGTACACATAGGCCTCCTAACCCGGTCTTATGAAATCTCGATTGATAGAATTACCCCCAGGTAAGGATAGGATTACTTAATGAACCCGTTTAGAGGACCTTTGCCTAGAACAGTCAAGCTGTCTCCACACTCTGGACAAGGCTTTTCTTGAATCAACCGTGATCAAAGAACGCAATTAGTTTAACCTTAGTGGTCTATGTTTTTTTTATCCCAAATAGACTCATCGAAGAGAAACGATGACCCAATTCCCGATTCGTCATAGGCTCAACGTTTCTGCAAGCATTGGTGCCCGAAATGGAAAGGATCAAAGTTTCTCAATTTTGAATCCAAAATGAGAAATCTGATTTTTTTTTTTTTTGTGAAATCCCGAACAGACTCATCGAAGAGAAACGATGGCCCAATCCCCGATTCGTCACAGGCTCAATATTTCTGCGAGCACCGGTGCCCGAAAGGGAAAGGATCAAAGTTTCTCAATTTTGAATCCAAAATGAGAAATCTGATTATTATTTTTTTATTTTTTTTAGATCCCAAACAAACTCATCGAAGATAAATGATGGCCCAATCCCCGATTCGTCACAGGCTCAACATTTCTGCAAGCACCGGTGCCCGAAAAGGAAAGGATCAAAGTTTCTCAATTTTGAATCCAAAATGAGAAATCTGTCTTTCTTTTTTTGGAAAAGAGAAAAAGTGGAAATAAATTCGAAGAATTAGAAATTTCCAAAAAATCTCATCTTATTTTTTTAGATGTGGAATCCAACATAGGCCACCAATTAGAAAGTAGCCAAGGAATCCAGAAAAGAAGTATAAGCATTGAGTAAAAGATATGATATGCAAATATTTCATTTCTAACATCGTGTTCTCAAATGAATGAGTCCCACCGAGTGGAGCCAGCTTGATGGACCCCGTATTCTGCTCGGTTCTACCGAGGTCGGCGAACGTGGGAGTCCGTTGGGTCCGACCCTTTCGTAACCGGGGGGCAAAAAGCGGGCATCAACATCTTTTCTGCGGGTGTGCCAGATTTTCTATTTTTACTTGGAATTACAAGTGGTGATCAGGAGATCGACCTTCGCAAGTAAAAAGGAAATCAACTTCTTTTGAGTTTCCATTGCACATATATTTAAGAAAAGAGACATTTTTCTTGATTTACCGTGACAGGCGATTTTTTTGGCATTTATAGCCGATTTTGGCATTTATAGCCGATTTTTTGCGTTTATAGTCGATTTTGGTGTTTATAGCCGATTTACAATTCTTATCAATAATGAAAGACAAGAATTGTGATTTTTGTCTCTTTAGAAAAATATAAAATACAATGAAAAGCAAGAAAAGGAGGATCTAACTTCTCAGGAGATTGTGGGGACTCGTTCAGATTGACGGTCGCAAGCAATGTGTGGACTTCGCCATCATCAATGCAAATGAGAATAGAGGATGCTCTTGATTCGCTTGGCTTGGCTATAACCTCAGGTTTTTAGAGGACAAAGACCAAGAGGGGTTCCTATGTCCAAGAAAAAGCTAAGTAGACGGGCTGAAAAGCCACGTCTAAGCCATTGGAGGCAGAAGGAGAAGGCAAGGACCTTGGAGGGGTACCCCCCAAGGGACTTTCATCACCTTGTAGCGGTGGCCAGTGCAGAACTTTCGCAGAGTTTTCTCCCTTTCTTTCTCTGGATTTTCTGTGCTTTTTCTGATCTAGGATCTCTGGGAGTGGTGTGATGTCCGTGTCTGATCTCTTTTCTTCTGTGAATGCTCTACTATTTATAGGCTTTAGGCAGTTATTTAGGAGGATTTATGAGCCTTAATTGCCATAAAGCTACATAAAGGGAGGAGTTACAAGATTGAATTCTTTATTTTGTAACTCCTTTTTCTTGGCTTCTGTCCGGTCAAATGTTGTCGAAATGACCTGAAACTTGACGTGTAGCCCTTTGTAAGCATTTTAAAGCCATCCATGTGCTCTATCTGATGAGTGATGGCCTCGGTGGTTCTCGCCCCCGAGAGGCTTGATTTAACTGTTCGAGGGTTGATGTAGAGTCAAACGTTGTCGGTTTAACTTGGAACTTGACGTGGAGCCTTTTGGATGTATTTTGAGACAATCCACAGGCTCTGATCGAAGATTTGGTGTCTCCGATGCTTTCGCCGCCGAGAGCTCTTTTTCAGCTGCCGAAGAAGCGAAGTTAGGCCAAATGATTTTGAAATGGCCCGAAACTTCTTGTGTACTCCTCTTTTGACTGTCTTGAATGATCTTGGAGTTTTTGTTTGATTCTGACAAGATTTAATTTTTTGGAAGTAGCATTGCCTATTTATGTCAGGCTGCAACTTCATATAGCTTTTTGGATCTTGAAGAGGCAAAGTGACATTTTTGGTGTCAACACCTGGCAGCAGAGCTTGTTGGAAAGATGTAACCACCACCTCCTCGGTGGCGTTTCCAACCTGGTTGTTAGATCGTCCATAATCTTTTGGCGAACTGAGTAATGCTCTAGTTCTGCCTCATTCTGAGAGCCATTATATCAGCATTTATTCTGGGGATGACCCTGTGCTCTTGAAACTTCTCCAAGAAGGAGCTCCGGAGCTGTCGCCAGCTCGAAACTGATCCCTCTGGGAGTGCGCAGAACCATCTCTAGGGGAGGTCTCCCAAACTAGAGGAAAAGACTCTACAGTTCAGGTGACCGATGTCTCCTCAAATCGACATCCTTTGAGTAAAGTGTCGAAGATGCACTGCTGGGTCCGAGGCTCCATCGTAAATGACGAATCTTGAGACGCTGAACTTTTCGAGAAGGGGAAAGTCCCTTATCTCCCGAGAGAAAGGAGATGCTCCGAGATCCTCGGAGTCACAGGCGTCTAGCTGGTCTCGGGTGAGACCAACTACCTCCATATTGCGCAGGACCGTCCACTTGACGTGCTGATCAAGCCATTCTCTCAGATCATCTTTGACTTCTGATATGGTTTCTAATCTTCTCTTCGAATGGCTGTTACTAAAGCTCTCATCATGAGATCGGTCACGCTTCTTTGCGTTCAGCACTTGCCGCAGATCCGGCTCGGCTTGAGGAGCTTGCTTGCTTTTGGGAGGTGGACTCGTAGGTTTCGCATTCTTCTAGAGCTGTTGTTGGAGCTGTTGGATCAACTTATCCTTCTCCTGGATAACAAGGTATTGGGCCCTGATATCTGCAAGGAAAGGGTTGCCATCATCGTAGTCATCATTAGCCTGGTGATGAGACTAGTATGGTCCGTCTACCACCGGAGACGTATCTCGCCTGGACCTCTCTTGTGGTAAAGGATCCTTTCCTCGTGAAGGCTCCCGTTGGAAGTCATTCCGGTGGGAAGGCGCTGCTTCTTCTTCTGAAGGTGAACCCGACTGAGCCTGGCATCTTTAGATTGGGACAAAGAGGTGTTCTTCGACCTTAGCTGCATCAGACTTCGTTCTGGATTTCCTCTGGCGAGGAACAATTGCCTTTGATGATTTTCCGCCCATCTTAGTTCTGGGAGGCATGGTGTAAGGAAAGATGTTTGTATTATTTCCTTCCCACAGACGGCACCAATTGTAAGTGCCTAAAAATTACGGACTTGGTTAAATGGGATTGGGATGAGATTTAACTCTCCAAGATGAAGGTAGAATGCCTTGAACCTGAAAAGGGAGAAGAAGAGAGACAATCAAAGACCTTAGCTTTAGTCAGCGCAAGGCTCTCCGATGCCTAAGTCAGTTCAAGAACTCAACAGTATGATGAAGATTTAGAGAGACAGAGAAACGGCTATGGGTGTGATATTGTGCATACCTGGGTTGGAGAAGGCTTCCCTATTTATAGAGGAAGTCTCTTTCAGATTGTACAATGGGCCCCATGATTTGACATGGTACTTTGAGAAGTACAGTCTTATCATCCCACTTTTAATAAATGATAGTCCAATATGCCCACCATTCATTAAATGGTAGTCTAATCTGCCCACCATTCATTAAATGGTGGTCTTATCGGATCTTACCCTGTTGGGCCTTTTCACGGTAGTCCCATCGGATCTTGCTTGGAACCTTGCCCTGATGGGGACGTAGCCGCTGGAAGCCGTTCTATCAGGGATCATGGGCAGCTGTGATGTCTTCTCTACCTCACTTGCACATGCCCTTGTCCTGTCACGCGTCCCATGACATGGTTGAGTTTCCAAGGGAGTTTGGCTATTAGTGTCTGTCTCGGCCAGTTCTCCGGCATTTCCTTAATGCTCTGTAGCAGTTAAGTAGGATACCGAGGTGCATGTCCGAGGCCAGGACACAGTGCTGGGGTCAGGAATGACCGAGGTGGAGGATGATCTTGATCTCGGCTGATGCTCTGGTACTGCTACCGAGGTGCGGGTGGCCAAAGTGGAGACATAAATAGGTGGCACTATTATCGCAGCTAATGTAATATCTATACATTAGGAAACATCC
Source organism: Litsea cubeba (assembly GCA_012931725.1). Taxonomy (NCBI): domain Eukaryota; kingdom Viridiplantae; phylum Streptophyta; class Magnoliopsida; order Laurales; family Lauraceae; genus Litsea; species Litsea cubeba. The sequence continues at coordinate 47,228,600 of CM022948.1, read as the reverse complement.
CCACACAAGAGGGCTTGGCCAATCCCATGGGACTAAAAGAACATCAATCTAACTAGGCTTGGATGAATTCAGATTTGCAGATGCATGGTCAATCATAACCTTTACCATATTAAATAGTGTTGCTGCCTTTCTGCAACATGTTTATAAAAGTGAAAAAAAAAAAAAAAAAAGAGAAAACTACATCTGTTTTGCCCAAGTGCATGCTGTTGTGCATCCATGTGGACTATGAATATGCACCCCATTTCCCCAATTCTTGAACACAAGGACACCTGTATTCCATTCAGCTTTTTTGGTTAAAAGACCTGTATTCCCCTTCATAACATATGATTCGGGTTTAACTTTTATGTGTTTTACATAAAACACTTTTTCTATGTTATTATACTTTTGTAGGACAAAATTCATTCAAGAGTTTTAAATATAACAGTAATAAGGATTTTTTTTTTTAAGTGTTTTAATAGGAGATCCTACTATGGCATTCTATTTAAATGTTTTGTAGGACAGAAGCATGGCAAAATCATTATGAGCTCAGTTATAAGAACCTAATAAAATGATGAATTCACTTGAATGCTATTAGCATGATGTGGTAGTGTCTCTTTTGTAAAATCAATTATATGATTTGATTTTCAATGTACCATTTTTTGTAAGTGGTGTGGTTATGACGTGACACGTGCATCAAATCTATCAACATGCCATAAAGAAGATTGAAAGTACCCATTTTATTCTGTCAATTATTTTTCTATTCTATGAATAATAGTTGCATATGGTCTAAATTGTTTAAATGTAATTTCAAACATATAAAACATATGGTCTAAATTGTTTAAATGTAATTTCAAACATATAAAACATATGTTCAGGGCCTCATATACTTTATACATCATGCTCCATTGCTTACTGTATGTGCAAAGAGTCTCATATGATCTAAAGTATTTTAACCTGAATTCTCAACGAAGTTTCTATCATATTTATTTTGGTAATTTGAAGATATGGAAAACTGATAAAATTAAGAAGAAACCAACATATTGGAGTAGAAACTAATAAATCCTTAGAGCTCTTCTTTTCTAATATTTTCATTTTATCCACTTTACACCTCTTTATAATCCTTGGATGAAGCTCATTTGACCATGATTTTCGGTATATTCAATTCTTATGTACTCCAATACTAATGCAAACAAATAGGCCCAAGTGTTTTATCTAGATAAGGCCAATCACCCTTTCCCTTTGGCAATCCAACAATTAGAGAAATGCATTATAGTTGTGTCAATTTCTAACCCAAGCCACAAATCCAGCCCTCAACACAACCCATTAATTTAGTCTTACGTTTGACCCTGTTTTCTTTTTTAAGTTTTTCATGTCGGCTGACATTGTTGACTTGAGTTTAGCTTGGTACACTATTTGTATTTCACTTAAAAATTCAACCTAAAATCGACCCAACAAATAATAACAGCATCACATACCAACTCAATCCAAAACTAACATGTGAATTAAGGGTTTCGGTTGACCCATCTACCTTCCAAGTTAAGACATTTTCAACTTGATTAACAAATGTATCCTTTTAGGCTGAACGTGTACATTACCCTCTATGCTCGACACGGCATAAACTCTCAACCCGACTCATATGATTTGGCAAGTATGCATCTAAGTGGGGCCCAATAATCAATTACGATTTGGCAGGCATGCGACTAAGTGGGTCCAAGAGAAGTGTTAGATTTTTTATAATTTTTCCTCAAGCATGCGTAGAGAGGAACTCTACAGATGACCCTTGCCAGCCCAAACACATGTTGGCATTGCAACTAAGTGGCCCTGGTGTGTAGAGAAATTGTTAAGCAGGAGGAAGCAGGACACTTCTTCCTTTTATTTTATATATATATATAAAAGTAGGTATTAGATAGATATACACAATGGATACTGATGAGAGCCTAAAATATACATTTTAGGCCCTTCAATGTGGACTTTGTAACACCTTGGAATTAGATTATTTAGCTTAATTTTGTTATTTCTATGTTTTCAGGATTTTTAAGAGAATAACCAGAAGATGGAGCTAAAGACGAAGAAAAATGGCAAAGATAGAATATCTCCCAGCTTACTGCCTGCTGGCGTCCGGACGCCAGCCCCCGGGCGTCCGGACGCCCGGGCCACACAGAAGCAATCCAGCACTGACTGCTGGCGTCCGGACGCCAGCCCTTGGGCGTCCGGACGCCCGGACCGGGTGAAGTCCGTCTCGCCGGGGCTCCCTCCCTGCCGGAGACTGGGGGGGAGGAGATGAGGGAAGAGGTGGAGGGTGGGAAGAGGGTGGAGGGTGGGAGAGGAAGGGAAGAGGAGGAGGAGGGGGGAGGGGTCGTTAGGAAAACCTATTTTTTTCTTTTTTTTTATGGTGAGAATAGAGATTTTCGTGGTGCCAATAGAGCCCCCCAAATTTTAAATGGTGAGTGTGGATAGAAAAAGTGGTATGCATTTAGCAGCTCTCCTTTCAAAATCGTTTAATATTTGGAAAAGTATTGCCCCTAATAAGGACCAACGCCAAAGGTCTTTTTTTTTTTTTAAGTATACTAACAGCAACCCATTATCGCCAATCTATGTATTCTTTTATGCCCAAACTGTGGGACCTACTATGGATTTTGGATTGTGGTCCCACCAACCTAAATGAAAAGGTCATGGTGGGCCCACCCCAACCCTATCAAAAGATTAAATCAAAGTGAAATAGTTGTAGGTGCAGAAAATAATGACCCACAATAAGAGGGTGCCTTACAGGACTTATCCGGGAAGATGATGGTGTCTGGAATGTCTGGATGCCGTCCGAGAGCCTGAAAGGGAGAAGCAAACGGTCAGAGGACCCTGGCCTGAGCGGCGCAAGGCTCTCCGATGCCAAAGTCAGTATGTCAACTGGAACGATGGAAGAGAGGGAGAAGAGAGACAGAGTAAGGGCTCTGTGAATGGAATTCTGCGTACCTTTGATGGTGGTATGAGTCTCTATTTATAGAGTGTGGAACGTATCTTTTGGGAGATATTTTGGTGTGGGTCCCGCGATTTGACTGGGAAGTCATGATCAGACCACATTGCATTAATTGAGGTCCAATCCAGCCCACTTTACATTAAATGCCCGTCGGGTCAGCCCACATCGCATTTAATGCACATCTTGTTGGGCCAGATCCTGTTGGGCGCCTTTGGCGGTAGGGGTACCAGCGGATCTGCCCTCGGGCCCTGCCCTGATGTGGCTTCAGCCGCTGGATGGGATTCTGTCAGGGATCTGGCGAAGATCGTGGGCGGCTGGATGTCGCCTGTCCCGCCAGCTCGTGCCCCTGTCCCTCCACGTGCCTGATGACGTGGGGGGGAAGAGGGGCGCAAGTGAAGGTTCTATCTTGCTTCGGCCTCTGTCCCGGCCTCTTCAGCCGAGGTGGAGTTTGCTGCCGGGATGATACCCGGGGTGGCCCAGCCGAGGTGGAGCTCCTTGCCGAGGTGACGCCCGAGGTGGGCCAGTTCGGCGCTAAGGGCACGGAGATGCTTGACTTCGGCCGAGGCCCTCATCCTGGTAGCCGGGGTGAGCCGGGTGCCACGTGGATGGCACGATGATGGCACGTGAGAATGCTTAGCCTCATCTGATGGCTGCGATTAACTTAATCCTGTGGTTCTGGAAATCTCCCCACACAATAGTGATGCCGAACCATGATATGACTTGGGTCCGCTTTCAATATCCATATTAAAATTCACAATCTGCTTCCTAAATTCACATAAGAATTCTTGGTCCTCCCCCAAAACCCACATGAGAACTTTGGGTTTAGCCTCAAAACCTAGCTACCTATTTGGGTCTGCCCCTTTTTAATTAAAACTCCGGCCGCGACTTCTCAAATCACGATGGGATCCACCAGCCCATTCATAACATCAATGGGGACACCACTGTCCAATGGAGAAATCATAATGGGATCCAAACTCATGTATTTAAAAAAATTTTAATGATGAAATGTTGGTGGACCCCATCCATCTGCAGCATAGAATGAGGAGCGCCCGGAGTTTACGTGGGTTATATACAAGTCAATCCTAACTCGGTCATTTAAATACGGGTCAGATTTTTCTTAGCCCATGAGTCGTGACCGACTTGTATTTATTATTACAAGTCAAATGCGCCCCTAGGACTGTGTAGGACAAGGTCGAGTCAAATGCGGCCCAACCGGGTCAAATTTTGCCACTCTTAGCTGTGGAACCCGCATGATTTCATCTATCAAAAAGTCTAATGGACCTAACTCATGGAGTTAGTCATGGACTACCCATGGTTCTCATCAAATATTGGATGGAGAACAATCAATATTTGGGAATGAGAACCATGGGAATTAGTCCATAGTTTTGTTCATGAATTAGTCATCTAGCAGAACTCTTCAATTTTATAGACATGAGAATTCTTTTCGATTTCATCATAACCCCTTTGGGTCCTAACTAAATATCTTCATCATCCTATCATTAGAGGAGTCGCACCCACTCTTATCATATTTACAGCATTGGCAGGTGGGCCCTCGTCACGCCACATACTTGTTGACCTACTAGTACAAATGACATTTTAAGTTTTGGACCCTCAAGTCAGGATTCATTTTCAGAAAAGCTAACTTTAATTTTAAAGGCAAAGAGGTTTTTTTCCATACCTGTAGCTGGAAAAGAAATTTGAGTTCCTCAAAAGAGTTATTTAAAAATTAATATCTCTAAAGTGCTGTGAAGGTAGTGGCTTATTTGGTTTGAGCCTTGGATTTACTCCTCAAGGTCTCGAGTTGGACTCTCACCCCTTGCGGTTATCCGGTTACTATGTGTGTGGCCATCTACGTAACCTAGGAAATAGTTCTTGCTCATCAAAATCGAGTAATGTCTAGTTCTTGCTCATCAAAATCGAGTAATGTCGGGTAGAGGCCAGTGGTCCTAAGGCTGGAGTACTGGATTCGTGAGGCCGGAGGGATACCCTGGATAAAAAAATATATATCTTTAAAGAAAATTTCAATCTTTTAGGCGAGGGATACCCTAGGTAAAATATATATATATATATATGTCTCTAAAGTAAGTTTTAGCTGTTTTGAACAAGAAATTATAAAGAGGGTAAAGGGCTTTTTGTAATTATTCTAAATTTCATGGGGATTCTTTTAGAATCCCTCATTTTTAAGAGAGCTGCTAAATCCACACCCATAATTTCTTCTTCCACACCCCTTGTCTCTACACACCATTCAAGTGTGAGATCTCAATTTTTTCTTTGCACACCCCCCATAATACCTAAACTACCCCCACCCCACCCCAGCCACCACCACCTCCACAACACCGCCGAAGTGGGGAGTGAAGTCGGCGGTTGGCATGGAGAGGGAGAGGGAGGGAGACAAAAAGGGAGAGGGAGAGGAAAAGTGGGTCGGTCGGGCAGCGGGTGTCGGCAAGGAGAGAGAAAGAGGGTGGGAGAGGGAGAGAGTGGTTTGGGAATTTACTACAGGGGTATATTGATAATTTTTTTTTTTTTAAATGTAGAGTGGAAAAAGAAATTATGGGTGTGAATTTAGGAGCTCTCTATTTTAAATCATGGACTTCACATCTGATTAGGCAGAAGGTGGGGGCATTTTCCCAATTGGGAGTTACGATTTGTCCCAACAGTAGACTAGAAGAGAGCCATATATTGTACCGCATAAATATGTGGGCCCCGCAATTGATTTATAGGGCTACTCTCAACACACATTTGATTTATGTTTAAAGAGGAAATATCATCCACGGTGGGACCCAACACATCAGATGTCAAATATGAGATGGATCCCACCGTACATTCTCTGTCGAGAAGGAACCCTACAAATTCTTCATCAATGTGTGTGATCAGTGGGGTCCACCTCAGAAGAAGGAGACACTCAAGCACAAAAGAGAAGGATGTGCACGTGGATGGGGCCAAGGAGAGATGGTGCAACCATGTGGAGCCGTGGAGGGGTATCAACCCCTTGGCTGCATCGATAGAATACATGTCCCATCCAATTGAGAAACAAAACATTTAATTGCAGATGGTAACAACCATTTTTTTGTCTTGGACCCTGATTGACACTAGATGTGACCTTAATATCAAGCCAGAACTCGTATGGATTGGGTTTTAAGTTTTCTTTTTTATAAAGGAAATTAGGACACATTTGTGCACATTGGAGGCTTTTCAGCGGCGGGTGTCCCCAGCCTTGGCGGACTATCCCTGGGCCCAGTAGGCAAAGCCGGTAAACGTAGCCCCAGTGGGCAGTGCAATTTCGAACCTATAAAACCTGGTTGCCTACTGGCTACCCTTCTAGGGCTTTTCCAAGAAGAGGGAAAATACTTTTTTCTTAGATTCAAGAAAAACTATTTTGTTTCGATGAGGTAATAAAATCCACAGCGCTAACAAATTCCAGTGCTACACAAATGTGTCGTTAAATTGTTTTTTCAAAAGGTTCCTTTTGCTTTTGAATTAGTCCTACCTATATTTGATCCGATCCAGTCATATCACATAAAATAAAATTAAGAACCTACATTTTTATCCCCCAATGTTAGTCTATACATAATTTACTCCAACCACCGGTATTTGTTTGGAGAAGTTTTCAGAGTATGTTCTTAAATCACATATTAGTATATTAATTACATATGTTAAAGAAATCAGATTTTTCCATAAAATGAGGCCAGGTGCATGGATCCAAATCTTCAATCACCATAAATCATGCATCATTTTAAAAAAGAATTATATCAAGTCATGAAATTTCATGCTGTGAATACATTTCAGAGTTGTAGTTGCGTTTCATATATGATATTAAGAACCGACCGAGAGAGTACACTTCAGAGTTGTAGTTGTGGCTCATATGATATAAAGAAGAGAGAGAGAGAGAGAGAGAGGGAGATATCATTTAGCTTGTGTTCCACATGGTTCCACATGGTTCCCTACAAACACACTGTGAATTGTAGTCACACATGCATGAGTGACCTCTTGATCCTAGTGTCTTAATAATCTGATTTTCATGGTGTTAGAAAATACTTAAAAGGGCTCTCCTTCTTATTGTGAATTGTGGTTCCCAATTCATGTTCTGAGCCATTCAGTAATCTTGTATCACTGGTATCAAGATATTTAGTTTTATATCTTAATTTTATATGAATCTTGATAAATTTATGAAAAAATTTTAGGAATTTCAAACAAATCTAAAATTATTGGATGCGCTCATTACTCAAGTTAAAATGATGATTTTAACAAACATAGTAATGTATTTCATATGTGTAACATTTACATATGTAAAATCCATTTTTTCTATCCCATGCGTAAAAGACAAAGGGCCCCCAAAAGAGTAGAGGTGCAACCTCACTCAAATTATATTATTTGGTATGAGGATTGTGGCAAAGTTTCCATCATAGATTAGTCCAAAAAGGACTTGGCTCCTTTAACTTTTACTTACTACTTTCATCATGGACTAGCAAAATATGCCGCTGCTTACCACAGGCAATCATTATTATATATTTACAAAACAATACTTAATTTGAAGTAATGATTTTTTTTGTGAATCTAAATACAATCAAGATATATATAGTGTAAGGTGGATACTGGCCTGATATTTTGGCAAGGTACTCTAAAAGTTGGCTTATCTCTTTAATGGATAAGATGTAGCAAACACCTATATATATTACAATTTTTAAGTGCTCCTGGCTGTTTTAAAGAATGGTTAGACATAACTTCACTTTGACTTTGTTTTTGTCCCTGTTGTTTACACTTGCTTATTGCCATCGTTTAAATATAGTTTGATTTAAGAGTTGACATAACACACAAACCCAGGTCACAGCATATATATATATATATATCTTCCTCCCCTAAATTCAAGCTTAGGATAAGGTAAGCTCAAGTGTGTGGTGGGGCCTACTTGGGAACCCACAAGGGGATGGAGTGGGTGGGATTTTAAGGACTCTCTAGGATCTTCCTCCCTGCAAAAAATCAGCCCCAACTCTAATTTCTATCATCTCCATATGGGCCCAAAAGTTTAATGGTCAACAATCCATTTGAATTGATATATAGTTAATCCAACGGTCTAGTAAATTCGGATCTTACCGAAAGTTTGTGGACATGTGCAATTTAAGGGAGCCATGTGTTTAGTCCATTTGGATGGAACAAAAGTGGGCCCCACAAGCACGAGCTTATAAAATTTTCTCCCTAAGCTCGAGCTTAGGGGAGCCTTGGCCATATATATATATATATATATATATACCCTAAGCTTAAGCTTATGATATGATTCCGCAAGCTAACGCTTCTGGGGCCCATCCTTGATCCATCCAAATGGACCAAACACACGACCCCCTTAAATTGCACAAGCCCACCAACTTTGGTCAAATCCGAATTTACTAGACTGTTGGATCGACTATGTACCAATCTGAATAGACCGTTGACCATTAAACTTTTGGTGCCCAGATGGAGATGATAGAAACCACGATTGGGACTAATTTTTTGTAGGAAGGAGGATCCCAGGGAGTCCTTGAAATCCCCCCCACCTGCATCTCCATGTGGGTCCCTAAGTGGGCCCCACTACGTAATTGAGCTTACTTCAGCTTACCTTATTGTGTGGGGAGATTTCCAGAACCACAGGATTAAGTTAATCGCAGCCATCAGATGAGGTTAAGCATTCTCACGTGCCATCCTCGTGCCATCCACGTGGCACCAAGCTCACCCCGGCTACCAGGGCAGGAGGCCCGGCCGAAGTCAGGCAGCTCCGGGCCCTTAGCGCCGAACTGGCCCACCTCGTGCGTCATCTCGGAAAGGAGCTCCACCTCGGCGAGCCACCCCGGGGTACCATCTCGGCAGAAAGCTCCACCTCGGCCGAAGAAGCCGGGACAGAGGCCGAAGCAAGAGAGAACATTCGCATGCGCCCCTCATCCCCCACGTCATCAGGCACGTGGAGGGATAGGGGCACGAGCTGGTGGGACAGACGCGACATCCAGCCGCCCACGATCTTCGCCAGATCCCTGACAGAGTCCCGTCCAGCGGCTGAAGCCACATCAGGGCAGGGCCGAGGCAGATCGCTGGTACCCCTACCGCCAAAGGCGCCCAACAGGATCTGGCCCAACAAGATGTGCATTAAATGCGATGTGGGCTGACCCGACGGGCATTTAATGCATAGTGGGCTGGATGGACCACAATTAATGCAATGTGGGCTGATCATGACTTCCCAGTCAAATCGCGGGACCCACACCAAAATATCTCCCAAAAGATACGTTCCACACTCTATAAATAGAGGCTCAAGCCACCATCCAAGGTATGCCATTTTCCATACCCAGAGCCGTTACTCTGCCTCTCTTCTTCCTCTCCTCCATTGTTCCAGTTCCCATACTGACTTTGGCATCGGAGAGCCTTGCGCCGCCCAGGCCAGGGTCCTCTGACCATTTGTTCTTCCCTTTCAGGCTTCCGGACGGCATCCAGTCACACCCAGTCACCATCATCTTCTCGGATAAGTCCTGTAAGGCACCCTCTTATTGTGGGTCATTATTTTCTGCACCTACAATTGGCGCCGTCTGTGGGGAAGTAATATCCCAACCTCTCAAAACCTTCCCAACCTTCTCCAAATCTTTCCAAACGACCTTCTAAACCTCGATCTCACAGAAGCCATGCCACCGAAAGCTAAGAAAGGCGGAGAATCCTCAAGACCAGTTCTCGAGTTGCTAGCACCGTCAACGGACGTCCCTCCTCAGGGACGGTCCCGAACGATCCAAGGCACGTCTGCAGGCGAGGGGCGCCTGGGCTCCCAACTCTTCGTCGAGATCCCATTCCAAGAGGGAGTCGAGGCTTCGCTCTCAGCGGACGAAAACCGTGCCACCCCGACGCGACGAGCACCGGCGCGAACGTCCTCGGAAGGACAAAGCCGTGGCCGTAGGAGAGACGCGCCGCGATCAACCTCCAGCCGCTGGAGGAGACGTCGCAGCCCAAGACAATCTTCTCCGGAGGCAGGAGCGGTTAGTCCGAGAGCTCCAGCAGCTCCAACAGCAGCTGAAGGCAACGCGAACTGCCTCCTTGAGGCAAGTCTCTGAGCCTCAAGGAAAAAAGAGGGACGCCCCCGGCAGGGCAGCCCAGCCTCCCCGCGGAGACCTCAGGAATCATCTGGACCAGAAACGGAGCCAGATTCGTGACGAAGGCTCGAGCAACAGCCGGAGTCACCATAGTCGCGATGGCCGAGCTCATAGCCATCGCAGTCCGAACCACCCCAAGCGAAAGTCCAGAGTTCAGACTCCAGAGGAGGACGACGAGCAGGAGTGGTTCGACAAACGTGTCAGACTGGCTCTCCAGCATAACTTGGACATGCGGGACCAGAAGCAGATCTGTGGTCACGTTGATCTGGGGGGCTCGCCCTTCACAAAGAGATCGAGCGCACCCCCTTGCCCAGGAAGTTCACCGTCCCGCGGTTCGTCCCCTATGACGGACTGTCCGACCCATCTGCACACCTCCGACACTTCTCCCAGAAGATGTCCATCTGGGGAAACGAGGGCCACCTAAACTGCAAAATCTTCTCCTCCAGTTTGGGTGACCTCCCCCTGAAGTGGTTCTGCTCTCTCCCGGAGCAGTCGGTTTCCAGTTGGAAGGAGCTCCAGCTCTCCTTCCTGAAGAAGTTCCAGGCCTATACCGTCGTCCCCAAGAAGGAAGGGGACCTCATCGCCCTAAGAATGAAGCAGGGCGAAACTCTCGCCAAGTTCACCCACCGATTCTGGGCGATCTACAGCCAGATCGAGGGCGCGAGGGAGGGGATAGCCATCTACGCCTTCCAGCATGCCCTGATCCCCGGCATCGACTTGCGAAAGGACTTGGCCGGGGACACCCCAGAGTCCATGTCAGAATTGATGTCCCGGGTGAAGCGCTTCATCGCCCGGGAGGAAGACGAGATCCGAGCTAGGGATCAGGACGGGCACCCAGAGCCCGAACAGAAGAGTGGCCAACCTCGGCAGAGGGGCGGGAGGCCCTCCCAGAAGCAGGAGCCCAAGCGGGACTGGGTCTCCAGTTCGGCGAAGCCTTGGTCGTCCAGGTCTGGGGGCACTTGGAAGCCCAGACCTCCCTCCAGCGCTAGTCAGAGCGTCAACGTCGTCTTCAAGGAGCCGATCTACCGCATCCTGACCAAGATCAGGTCCAAGCCGTTCTTCAAGTATCCTCCGCCCTTGAAGAATGAGCCCACTGAAGGCCCCCGAAGCAAGCTCTACTGCTCCTTCCATAAGGGCAACGGGCACAAGACCGAAGAATGCAGAACTTTGCAGGGGTATCTGGAGAAGCTGGCCGAACAGGGCCACATCCCAGAGTTCGTCAAGACAGGTGATGCCGGCGGCAGCGAGGGCCGAATTCACCAGAGCGCGGCCCAGGCTCCAGACAGCGAGGACTCAGAAAAGATCATCAACGTGATCCATCTGGCGTCCTCAGCTCCCGCTTCCTCATCCCGGGGAAGCTCACAGGCCCGTGCCGAAGTCAGGCGGGCTTCGCATGAGAAAGAAGTCATGAAAGCCGACCTCGCTCCGGCATCTAAGAAAGCCCGCCGCGACAAACCAGCCATCTCGTTCTCGGATCAAGATCTAGATGGAGTCCAGGTCCCTCACAACGACCCCCTGCTCCTCACCATGAAGCTGAGAGACTTCACCGTGAAGAGGATCCTCGTCGACTCCGGCAGCTCCTCCGAGGTCCTCTACTACGACTGCTTCAAAAGGATGAAACTCTCCGAAGCAGACCTCACGGAGGTCCGTGCACCCCTGCTGGGGTTGTCCGCCACACCAGTCTACCCCAAGGGGAGAATCACCTTGGAAACCCGAGTTGGCGGAGCCTCCGTGTCGGCCGACTTCCTGGTTGTGGACGCCCCTTCTCCCTACAATGTCATTCTGGGGCAGAACGTGGCTCCACAAGCTAGAGGCAGTTCCATCTTCCCTCCACCAAAAGCTGAAGTTCGTCCATGAGAACGAGGAAGGCAAGATGGAAGTAGTCACAGTGAAGGGAGACCAGCAGCAGGCCAGGCAGTGCATGCTGGCCGCAGTCCCAGCAGTGAAGGAGCCAGAGCGCGTCAACCCTGGCCGAGTTCGAGAAAGGCCTCGATGAGATCGGTCGGGACCCTGAGAAGAAGAGCATCGAGGACCTGGCCGAGGTCAGGCTAGACCCGGCAGACCCAGACCGTTTCTTCCTGATCGGGCACCCCCAGCTGTCAGACGAAGAAAGGGCCGAACTCTCTCGGTTCTTGATGCAGAATGTGGACGTCTTCGCTTGGAGCCCAAGCGAAATGCCTGGGGTCGACCCTGAGGTCATGTGCCACAAGCTCAACGTCGACCCCGACCACAAGCCAGTAGTGCAGAGGGCCTGCAGGACCGGGCTACAGCAGACAGATGCGGTCGTCGAAGAGGTCGACAACCTGCTGAAAGCAGGGGCCATCCGGGAAGTACAGTACCTGGTATGGCTGGCCAACACGGTGGTGGTCAAGAAGAAAACTGGGAAAGTGGAAGGGTGTGCGTGGACTTCACCGACCTGAACAGGGCTTGCCCTAAGGACAGTTTTCCCCTCCCAAAGATCGACCAACTGATCGACGCCACCGGCCGGTCACGACCGAATGAGCTTCCTTGACGCCTACCGAGGTTATCATCAGATCCCGCTCTACGGACCTGACGAGCAGAAAACATCGTTCATCACCCCCCGCGGCACTTACTGTTATAAGGTAATGCCCTTCGGGCTGAAGAACGCGGGGGCGACCTATCAGCGCCTCGTCACAAAAATGTTCCAGGCCCAGCTCGGCCGATCGGTAGAGGTGTACATCGACGACATGGTCGTCAAATCTGTGCGCTTCCAGCGACCACCTGGCGGATCTCGGCCAAGTCTTCGATATCCTCCGCGCGTACAAGCTCAAGCTCAACGCTTCCAAGTGCGCCTTCGGCGTAGCCTCTGGCAAGTTTCCTCGGCAGCTTGGTAACGCGGAGGGGGATAGAGGCCAATCCGGACCAGATTACTGCCATCCAGGACATCCAGAGTCCCTCTACCACAAAGGAAGTTCAGAGGCTCACAGGAATGGCCGCCGCACTCAATCGCTTCATCAGCCGCTCATCAGATAAGTTCAGGCCTTTCTTTCAGCTTCTTAGAAAAATTTGAAGTTCCAATGGACCCCCCGAGTGCGACCAGGCATTGGCCGCACTCAAAACTTATTTAATGTCACCACCTTTACTCTCCACCCCAACTTTGGGGGAGATTCTGTATTTGTACCTTGCGGTCTCGGATCACGCAGTGAGCTCCGTCCTCATCCGGAGGACGAGGGAGTTCAAAAGCCAATCTACTACACGAGCAAAACCCTGCTCGATGCCGAGACCAGGTACCTCCTATTGGAGAAGCTTGCGTTGGCTCTTGTCACCGCCTCCCGCAAGCTCTCCCATTATTTTCAATCCCACACCATTGTGGTGATCACGGAGCACCCACTCCGTTCATTGTTCAAGAAAGCTGACTTTTCAGGGCGCATATCAAAGTGGGCAGTTGAACTGGGGCAATACGATATACAGTACCGTCCCCGAACTGCGATCAAAGCCCAGATTCTGGCAGACTTCATAGTCGAATTCGTCTCCCCCAACCCGGCTCCGACCCAGCTCGGCACGGCACTGGGGGGCACAGGGCATGAGCCAGAAGAAACAGAGGTCCAGCAGCCTCCCACCTCGGCATGGAGGATCTTTGTCGACGGGGTCGTCCACCTCCAAGAGAGCTGGCGCCGGCATAGTTCTCCAATCGCCAGAGGGACTGGTCATAGAGCAGGCTTTCACCCTCGACTTCAAAGCGACGAACAATGAGGGCAGAGTACGAAGCACTGATTGCAGGGTTGAACAGCGCCCAAATCCTCGGAGCCCAGCACCTGGAGATCTTCAGCGACTCTCAACTGGTGACTAGCCAGCTCGCTGGAGACTATCAGGCCAGGGACGACAGGATGGCGGCCCTACTTAGCCCTGGCGAAAAAAACTACTCTCCCAATTCCAGAAAGCCGAGGTCAGGCAAATATCCCGAGATACCAACACGCATGCAGATGCGCTTGCAAACCTGGCCTCCGCAGTTTGAAGCAGGAAAGAAGAGGACCATCGAAGTCGGGTCAGTATCAAGGTCAAGTCTAGAACTCCATTCATCTCGGCTTGTCCTCTGTGCTGACCTCGGCCCCAGCTGGATGGATCCAATCGTCGCCTACTTGAAGGACGACCAGCTCCCTGAGGACAAGACTGAAGCCCACAAGATCAGGCTCAAGGCAGCTCGGTTTTGGCTCTCTCCCGAAGGCAAACTCTACAGGAAGTCCTTCACAGGTCCATACCTCCAATGCGTCCACCCGACCAAGGTGAACGACTTCCTGTATGAGATCCACGAAGGAATCTGCGGCAGCCATATAGGAGGTCGGTCATTGGCCTACAGAGCAATCAGCCAGGGTTACTGGTGGCCCTACATGCAGAAGGACGCCCAGGTCTACGCCAGAAAATGCGAGAAATGCCAGAAGTTCTCCCACTCACTCCATCAGCCAGCACAGGATTTGAGTCCCCTCTCCAGCCCATGGCCCTTCGCTCAATGGGGCCTGGACATCGTGGGGCCTCTTCACCGAGCTCCAGGGAACAAGAGATGGCTGATAGTGGCTACGGACTACTTCACAAAGTGGATAGAGGCTGAACCGTTATCTTCCATCACGGACAGGGACTCCAGGAACTTCGTTTGGAAAAACATCCTTACGAGGTTCGGCATCCCCCGGACCCTGATTTCGGATAACGGGACCCAGTTCGACTCCAAATCCTTCAGAGACTTCTGCCAAGAGCACGGCATCAGAAACCATTACTCCACCCCGGCATATTCACAGAGTAATGGCCAGGCAGAAATCTCCAATAAAGTGATCCTGGACGGCCTGAAGAAGCGACTGGACAAGGCAAAGGGCAGATGGACAGAGGAGCTTCCGAGCGTGCTGTGGGCATACAGAACAACTCCAAGGAGGTCCACTTCGGCAACACCTTTCTCTCTGGCCTACGGGATGGAGGCGGTCATTCCCTTGGAAATCGGCCTTCCTACCCTAAGGACAGAGCTGGTCGACCAAGGCCGAAATGAGACGAACCTGGCAATGGAGCTGGAGCTGGCAGATGAACGGCGAGAAGCAGCAGCCCTGAGACTGACCGACTATCAGCAGCGGTTAGCCAGGGCGTACAATCAAAATGTCAAAGAAAGAAGGTTCACCGCGGGAGAGCTCGTCCTAAAAAAGACCCTGCCAGCTGACAAAGAACCAAATGAGGGGAAACTTGCCCCGAACTGGCATGGCCCGTTCAGAATAGTCTCACTGGCAGGAAAGTCAGCCTACAAGCTCGAAAACTTGGAAGGCAAGCCGCTGCCGAGACCGTGGAATGCATCCCACTTGAAGAAATTTTATTTCTAAGGATGTAATGAATCTCAATCAATGAAAGCAGCTTTCACCTTGTCATCAACTTGTCATCTCTCTGACTGATTTCGACGAATTGGGCCCACCGCCCTGGAAGAGACCTCGAGTCCAAACTCGGTCGCTTCCTAAAGCTCCTAGCCTTGGGCTATAGAGAAGGCCTCGAGTTTACTCGGCCGGGATCGGGCCCACCGCCCTGGAAGAGACCTCGAGTCCAGACTCGGTCGCTTCCTAAAGCTCCTAGCCTTGGGCTATGGAGAAGGCCTCGAGCTTACTCGGCCGGGATCGGGCCCACCGCCCTGGAAGAGACCTCGAGTCCAAACTCGGTCCCTTCCTAAAGCTCCTAGCCTTGGGCTATGGAGAAGGCCTCGAGTTTACTCGGCCGGGATCGGGCCCACCGCCCTGGAAGAGACCTCGAGTCCAGACTCGGTCGCTTCCTAAAGCTCCTAGCCTTGGGCTATGGAGAAGGCCTCGAGTTTACTCGGCCGGGATCGGGCCCACCGCCCTGGAAGAGACCTCGAGTCCAGACTCGGTCGCTTCCTAAAGCTCCTAGCCTTGGGCTATGGAGAAGGCCTCGAGTTTACTCGGCCGGGATCGAGCCCACCGCCCTGGAAGAGACCTCGAGTCCAGACTCGGTCGCTTCCTAAAGCTCCTAGCCTTGGGCTATGGAGAAGGCCTCGAGTTTACTCGGCCGGGATCGGGCCCACCGCCCTGGAAGAGACCTCGAGTCCAGACTCGGTCGCTTCCTAAAGCTCCTAGCCTTGGGCTATGGAGAAGGCCTCGAGTTTACTCGGCCGGGATCGGGCCCACCGCCCTGGAAGAGACCTCGAGTCCAGACTCGGTCGATTCCTAAAGCTCCTAGCCTTGGGCTATGGAGAAGGCCTCGAGTTTACTCGGCCGGGATCGGGCCCACCGCCCTGGAAGAGACCTCGAGTCCAGACTCGGTCGATTCCTAAAGCTCCTAGCCTTGGCTATGGAGAAGGCCTCGAGTTTACTCGGCCGGATCGGGCCCACCGCCCTGGAAGAGACCTCGAGTCCAGACTCGGTCGATTCCTAAAGCTCCTAGCCTTGGGCTATGGAGAAGGCCTCGAGTTCAGACACTCGGCCGGATTCCTAATATCTGGGTTTTTACACCCCTCAAAGATCATTGCCGAGCTCACGCTTCAACAGCCGGGACCAGTGGAATGATGGCTCCACTTCGGCATAAGGCAGCTCGTCTCGGCCAAAGCTAGCCATTCCGGCCAAAGAAAGCTTTCCAAAGGAAGAGAGCTGTGCCAGCACTCAAACACAAAATGCAAGCATTCCAGAACAATACACAGAAAGAGAAGGAATTCAAAAGCATTGGACACTGTTTGGGTAATCATAGAATTCCTCCCTTTTATTCATTGTAAACTGCTTTATTACAAGAGCTACAAAGCAGAAAGAAGAGTACAGAAAGGAGGATCGAAGTCCTCTGAAAACAGAAATGAAGCAGAAAATAAAGTAACTGGGAGGCTCTGGATCGGAAACGCCGGATCGTTGCCTGGAGGCTCTGAGCGATCCTGAACTTCACCGGGCTATGCAGCAATGCACTCTGGCAGGTCAGACCAAAGCATCGCACAGCCCCTCCCATTCATAGGCCCTGGACCACGCTGGGCTCTGCAACACCCTCGGTGGTCGGTAGGACCAGCCGAGCTTGAAGAAACCCCCGGTCCAGCGGGGCCTCATCCCGCCTGCCGTACGAAGGGCGCACTGGGCCGTCACACAAGACTGTGTCGGACGAGAAGGCGCCACCGTCCCCAGGTTGCGTTGCAGCGCATCCTCATTCTGCCTGGCCAGGGACGGATGGCCGTGAGCCCGCGTTCAGAGAGCGCGTGGCCACGGGGAGTTCTTTCAGAGAGCGCGCAGGCCACGATAGCCTTCCCCCCTCGGGGATGGCCGTCCAACGGCGCAGGGTTCCCCCCGGATCATGTAATTTCGGACTCCTCCCGGACATGGTTCCTACAACTATGTTCTTTCCTTCTCCCATGGCGAGCCTGCTCCCCCTATTTATAGGAAGAAGGAAGGCCCAGTCTCCGAAAGAAGTTATCAGGGCGAAGTCTCCCACGCGTTACTGGGGATGCACGACTGTTGACCGGCGACCCCTATGGCGCCACGTGGAGACATCCGTCCGATTCCCTCGTCGGCTGCGCCACCTCATTTGTTGCTATTTATGGTCTCCAGAATACGGAGGGTCAGCCCTGACAGTTTGACTCTTTCTACCTCAAGGGCCACGCCATACAGTGAAGGCATTCAACACCATTCAATACACATCCAGAAATGAAAGAGAAGCAAATGCAGAGAAAAATACACAAGTAAAGAAGTCTTTTCATTAATAATGGAAAGGATTACAGGGCTGAAAGCAAAAACGTTACAAAAGGAACCAAAAGAGACAGGGCTACTCCGGTCTCGGCGATTCGACCAGATCAATCACCGTTCCCAAGGGGCGAGAGCCCCGATCACCTCGGCATTTCCCAGCAATCGGTCTTCAACGTTCAGGGGCTGGCCGGTAGAGGTTTCCATTTTCGGCACCCACGGAGCTGGGGCAGTTCGGGAACCGGAGGCCGATCCGGACACTTGCCCCGCCGAGATGAGAGGCTCGCGCGCTGGACTAACAGCCGGCTTGCTGACCGGCGCACTCTTTTCGGCCGGGCCACCTTTTTCCTTCGGCGCTATCCTCTCGCCTCCCTTTTCGGATGGAGCTTTAGCCCCAGGGGCTCGTTCGGGAGTCTTGCCCTTGGGCCGCTGATCAGCCTCCGAACTCTTCTCCCCCGCCTTGGACTTCTTCCTGGGCGGGGACCCCTCCTTCGAGCGCTCCGGCGAGCGTCGCCGAGCTCCACCGCTCGGGGCAGGGACAGGAACAGAGAGAGCACCAGCGCCCACCGGACCCGAAGCAGCACGAGTACCAGCAGGCGACGGAGTCCCCGAAGACACTGACCTCTGCTTAAACTTAGCAGCCAGGTCCTTGACAGCAAGCTCCCTCGAGCTTCCCCCATGTCCTCTCCTTGACCAGAGAGATAAGCTTCTACTATCTGCGACAAGTCCGGCAGCTCCGGATCGGAGGTGGACGCCTCGGCTCCCAGACGCAGTTCGGTCGGCAACGGGATCGGTCAAGGGGACCCCGCTGAACACCGCAACTGATACGGTTGGACGGTCTGGGTGCACCTCGTCCACCTCAGGTACTCCGGTTCTCTGGTAGTGGCCGCGATACCTCGGCGTGTACCCGAGCAGCTTCCACGCCGACCGGGTTTCGTGACCCTTGTACCTTTCAACTTTGTTGATGTCTTCAGTGTTTCCTCCTCCAACCTTCGCTAGCAACTCGGCGTCGCCTTGCACCCGCCTCTGCTCAACAGGCAAAAAAGAGTATCAGTTCGGCATCAATGAGGTAAGCAAAACAGCAAAGGAGAAAAGCAATGAAGATTACTTGGGACTTCCCCAGGGTGACGTGGGACCGACAGCCTCCTGTCTTCACCCGGGCCGAACTCCCCAGTTCCCCGAGACACAGAAGAAATCCTCCTCAGCATTCTTACTTGAGTCCTCCAAGGCTAGGACGAAGCCCCTTCGCTGCGGCTTCACACGGAGATAATATCTTCCCTCCCCAGCCTTGCAGATATCATATGTGTCCTCGATGTCGTGAGGGCCTAAGTTGGTCCCCAAGATCTCGTTCAGCTTCGCTGTGCCCATGATGACCTTGTAGCCATTGGGCATCAGCTGGCCCGGGGCAAGGGACCAAAGGCTAAGGCAAGCCCTAAGCAGGGGGTGCAGTGGAAACCTGACCCCACCCTCGATCACAGAGATCAGGGGGAATGGCATCCAGCCGCCGTAGCAGCGATACAGGGCAGCGTCGGCAAGGTCTGCCGGTTCAGGAGGACCCCCTCCGGAATTTTGAAGGCAGCCCTAAACTCGGCCAAGCCCTCATCAGAATCTACCCTAAACCTAGGGGAGCCCATGACTAGAAGGGGCGACGACGAGGAAAAACCCTAGAAATTGAAAAACCCCAAGAAGAACCAGACGGAGGAACAGAGCGACTTACAGGGACGAAGAGGCAGATCAAGAGCAGATCCAGACGCGATCTGCGGTCGTCCTCTTCGAACAGATCTCAGGAACCGGAGCAGAAATCGAAAGCCCTCGAACAGATCTCAGGAACCAGAGCAGAAATCGAAAGCAAAGGCGAAGGCGAAAGAAATCGGGAGCGAGAAAAAGAAGGGGACGACCCTATTTGTAGAAGGCGAACCCTCATTTGGTACCGCCTCCGAATTCTAAGAGACACTTCAAAGCCCGTTCCCGTCAATCAATGAGACAACGCAATCGGCGCAGAAGCTACGCGTGTAGCCGTCAGCTCGGTTCCCAAGGCGAACAGGGCAGGGCATTTATTGCTTTAAAAGAGTTGAAGCGACACCAGGCATAAAGAGCTGAAGCGACACCCAGGTAATGATCACAGTATCCCCAGACGGATTCTTCTAGCTTTCAACCCCTAAAGGCTAGCACACTCCAGAGGTCAAAAGCTAGGGGGCAATTGTGTGGGGAGATTTCCAGAACCACAGGATTAAGTTAATCGCAGCCATCAGATGAGGTTAAGCATTCTCACGTGCCATCCTCGTGCCATCCACGTGGCACCAAGCTCACCCCGGCTACCAGGGCAGGAGGCCCGGCCGAAGTCAGGCAGCTCCGGGCCCTTAGCGCCGAACTGGCCCACCTCGTGCGTCATCTCGGAAAGGAGCTCCACCTCGGCTGAGCCACCCCGGGTACCATCTCGGCAGAAAGCTCCACCTCGGCTGAAGAAGCCGGGACAGAGGCCGAAGCAAGAGAGAACATTCGCATGCGCCCCTCATCCCCCACGTCATCAGGCACGTGGAGGGATAGGGGCACGAGCTGGTGGACAGACGCGACATCCAGCCGCCCACGATCTTCGCCAGATCCCTGATAGAGTCCCGTCCAGCGGCTGAAGCCACATCAGGGCAGGGCCCGAGGGCAGATCCGCTGGTACCCCCTACCGCCAAAGGCGCCCAACAGGATCTGGCCCAACAAGATGTGCATTAAATGCGATGTGGGCTGACCCGACGGGCATTTAATGCATAGTGGGCTGGATTGGACCACAATTAATGCAATGTGGGCTGATCATGACTTCCCAGTCAAATCGCGGGACCCACACCAAAATATCTCCCAAAAGATACGTTCCACACTCTATAAATAGAGGCTCAAGCCACCATCCAAGGTACGCCATTTTTCCATACCCAGAGCCGTTACTCTGCCTCTCTTCTTCCTCTCCTTCCATTGTTCCAGTTCCCATACTGACTTTGGCATCGGAGAGCCTTGCGCCGCCCAGGCCAGTGTCCTCTGACCATTTGTTCTTCCCTTTCAGGCTTCCGGACGGCATCCAGTCACACCCAGTCACCATCATCTTCTCGGATAAGTCCTGTAAGGCACCCTCTTATTGTGGGTCATTATTTTCTGCACCTACACTTATATTAAGCTTCAGCTTAGGAGAGCTAGCCCCTATATGGTTCAAATGTGGGTCACTTTGGATTTAAGCCTTCTAAGAAATGAGTTATATCTGGGGTCATCATATAGCCCATCTGCAAGAGTGGTCATTCTCCGACTCAGTTAGCATAACTCCTTGGGATTTGAGTCTTAGAACAAAACTCTATATATATAGAATCCATTCATCATTTGGCATGCATCTATCCATTCATCATTTGGTGAAGGCATGCAGAAGGTTTAGAACAACCAGACCAACATCTAGTGATATTGTGATTTATACTAAAAGAACACAATAAATTACAACAATCAAGCAACCATGTACTATTTTTTTTTTTTTCCTTCTTTTTCTCCCCTTGAAGTTGGCACTTTTGTAGTGGAGAGACATTACTTATGCTATTTAGGTATTGTATGGAAAACAACATCAAACTAACGATGATACTTGGATATAGTTTATAGAATCTAGTTCCCTTGTGTCAAGTTCGACCCCTGAAACAGGGTTGGAGTTTAAAGATGTTGAAACAATAGATCTTCATAGAGAACAACTGCAAAAGACAATATACGCAGCTAATTATTTGGACGAAATAGCCCCATGGCCAAGTAAAATAAATAAATATGAACCAACTGAGCGAGAGAGAGCCATAAAATCCTAGTTGTTGTAGGTTCAATCATTTTAGTATATTTTGGTTATTCCCAACTCCCAGCAGCCAAATTCAGGAATAATAAGATTGAGACATGTCTAATACTAAATTCATCTCACCAATGACTTTGGGTGGAATTCATCAAAAATATTTATTTAACTTGGTTTTTAAGAGTTTTCCTAAAATCTTAATGCAGGCTTCCTTATTCGCAAGGGAGAAGCTTCAAGGGTCGTCCAATCGAAAAATCGATAGTATCCAAGTAAGTCCTAATGGGTTTAAACTTTACAATTTCATTAGCCTCATTCATATGTTATGTCATCAAAACAAATCATTCGAATGCAATATTAGTAGCAAGATTTTCAAAACCAAATATCTTAAATGAATGGTAGATATCGAATGAGGGAGAAGTAGAGGTCCTGAGAAAAGTCACTGCTAGATTTTATGAGGCCAATACTTGTGGAGGAGTCTTCATTTGATGTTGTAGTCACAGCATCATTTGATGTTGTAGTCACAGAAGTGGTGATCGATGCGGTTCCCTTCCTCTTCTATAATAGAGGAAAGCTCTAGAATAACTCCCCGTTTTGGGTTGATTGATTAACCTTAATGGAGAAGATGGACGACATGGATTTCATTCGAGACCGAGATCATAGACTCACATATACCAACATCTTCTTTTGCATGTTGGTTCGGATCTGTAGATTTTGCATGTTAGAGTAATTAGAGGAGTAATGATAAGAAAATAAGAAGAAGAAATGTGTGAAGCTCAACAGGCGGTCAAATTAAATTCAAATGATCTTCTATTGCATATTGGTTGGGATCTATAGGTTTTGCATGTTAAGAGTAATTAGAGGAGCAGTAATGTAAGAAAGATATTAAAAAGAAACGTTTTTGCACGTTAAAAGTAATTAGAGCAGCAGTAATGTAAGAAAGATATTAAGAAGAAATGTGTGGAAGCTCAGTGGAAGGTCAAAATAAAACCAAAGGGTCTCCACACGTGGGAAAGAGAAAATTCCCATTAAGAGTTGACATTAATTAGTAGAAGGTCAAAATTTGAGTGGGGTCAAAATCAAATTTGAAATTGGCAAGTAATTGGCAATTGGGATCAGCCAGCTTCATTATATATAATATTAGTAGTATGTGAAAGTCCGGGATCTGAACCCTAGAGGGGAGCAAATATGGTGAGCTTGACTTAGTGACCAATTATGCCAAATTTTAATTTCTTTAAATCAATTAGTCACAAGTGATAATATATAACTAATTTGCAGAAGCTAACAAAAACAATCACCACAAAGCATGCACCAAAACACAATGATTTATAGTGGCTCGGACTCATTGCCTACATCCGCTACAAGATTGCACATCACCGGATTTCCACTATCTATGCTTTTCAATAGGCTAAGCAATAATATTTACAAAATGCTATTCAAGGCTTAGCAATAACCTCTACAATATGTTTTCCAATGCTAAATAATAACCTTTTAGGTTTTATGGTTCACCCCTAACCTTTATACTTATACTTTTCTAAAGCTAAGCACTAACCTACAACCCTAAGATTGGTTATCTCTAAGTACGTCTACAGAACACTTGAAAAATATACAAATTTAAGCTCAATTACAATGCCTCTTAATTATGAGGATATGAAAGTGAAAGTTTAAATCACACAACACACTATGTAATGCAAAGATGAATGCTCAATTTGTTGGCGTGAATACTTCAATTAAGTTCAAAAATGATAACTCAATGAATATAAGCTTAAAGCTTTTGAAAGTTTAAATCACAAATATTTTGATTGAAGTGAAAATACTAATCACATATTGTATGGGAAAAACAACTTGATAATAATATGCCTATCAAATGCTTACAAGTTGTATGAAAATCTCAAATCTAAAACATGTGATGTATGAGTATATTTTTTTTCAAAATAAATTAGTTTACCTTATGAGATCATGGAATGAAAATAACTAGCTAAAGATTCAACTAAGTATAAGATTCATGCTATGTGAGGAAATAAAGTTTTAAATCAAGCATGAAACCATTATGATATGAAAGTTAAAACTAACTTGGTTTGAATCTAAATGAAGAATTCAAAACAACAAAACAATTCAAAGTGAAATATATGTAATGAATTCAACAAATCATAGTTGGCATGCTAAAATTAATTTACCAATAATTTAAACAAAGCATGTAACATGTGATGTGAAAAAACAAAGCTTACTTAGATATTTAGCTCAATGAATCCAAGCTTTTGCTTTCTAAATGACTCATTAGCCTTTCTTAGCTCATTCTCCTTTCTTTGACCTTAATTTCCTCAAAGAATGCCTCAAAATTGGTTGCAAATGGCCTTGGAATGAGCTTGTTTATATAGAAAAGGATGTCCAGCGGCTATCAGGCCAGTTAGCCCACTTCATAGGTCGGTTAACCAACCTCTAAGTGTCATATTCCAACGATCATAAACATTTAAAGGCAGTTAGCCGACCTCCATAAGTCAGTTAACCGACCTCAGGCCTGCTAGCCTCCCGGTGACCTACTGGCAGATTTATTAAACAAAAATAATTTTCTAAGTGTGAATTTTAGGTCATGGAAGTCATGCTTGGTTTCATGTTTAAAACAATCCAAAATTGTATTTTTCAAAACATGAACCTATCAGTGCCTAAGATGATTTTAAAGTTCTACGATCATGGGCATGCATGATAAAAATGATTTTTTAAATTACTTATGCATCCAGGTTTAAAACTCCAAATCATGCATGAAAAACAAGTTTTAAATATTATAAAACCATGCATGAGAAAGTTCATGATTTCAAAATATTCAAAATCAATGCATATGTGAAAACTCGAATGATGCTAAAATGAACATGTATCCATCAAATTGCAACACACAAAATGATCAGTAACAGTATGGAGAAGAAGCTCAAGATAAATTGGAATGCCCCTGTTATGTACACAATTCTTCTTTCAACTTGTTTTCATAAGGTGTTAAAAAAAGTTTGTAGGTTTACTTCGAGGGAAACCTTAAACCTCCAATAATTTAATAGAAAGTTGCTAGAAGATAGGATAATCCTTTCATTAATTTATGACATCATTAAATACAAGATACATGGATTCGTAACTACCAAAGTTTGACCTACTCTCTATGACTAATACCTCCTTTAATGTGCACCATTAATTTATGACATCATTAAATACAAGATACATGGATTCGTAACTACCAAAGTTTGACCTACTCTCTATGACTAATACCTCCTTTAATGTGCACGTACCATAACTTCACCCACTACTTACACTCTTAGGAAAACTACTCCTAAATGCAAACCAAGTGACCAACCAACTCTCCATGACCCATTGTACTTTCCTCATGACTCATGCAAAACAATTGCCCACACCTCTTGAGTAACTCTCCTAATATCATATAGCCCCCCACATAGGATTGATCATGCTTGTGTAATGCAAGACCACATCATTCCACCCCCCCGGACCAACCTTGTCCTTAAGGTTATAAACTCTGGGATAACATTCCTTAAAAGTCCAAAATGGAACCCAAGTGGTATCTTCATGATCTTTACCCCGCCATTGTACGAGTGCTTCCATCGTCTAGTATTTCGTTTAACCATCCTATGATCGAGGATCTTCTCTGAAGTTAAAGTAGCCAAGTCCTTACGCTTTTGGCATATTGGTTAGGTCCATAACCCCCCCCATATAGGACAAGGCTTTGATGATAATGCCGATGATAGTCATCTTTTAGTTACCAAATTGTTCCTTGGGGATCAATATTTTAATATAATTGAGGTGGGAGAGTTTGAGAAGTATCAACCCAAGCTTGAGGACGTAGAGTTGTAGTAAAAACTAAGACACTGTCATGTCTCCACCATTAGCTTAGGATATGCTGCAGTTTGTTAATTTCTATATATTCTTATCCTAGCTAGCTAGTATTGGACATTGAAACTCAATCTGGTCACCTAAATAATAAAGTGAATATTTAAGTCATCAAACCCTAAACCTCTTATGCTTTGAATTTTTTTGAATTTTGAGAGAGAATTTAAATGTTTTCGAATTTTGAGAGAGAGATAGAGAGAGATTGGGGCAATTCAAGAATTTATAGTTAGTCTCCATGCTTTGGACCGGATAAATGAGACTCACGAGCATGGTTTTAAAACAAGGGTATGGTAGATGCCCTTTCTCTCCTTACCTCCTTCATATGGTTTGTTTGGGACATTTTTATTAAAAAATTATAAATATTTATTATAAGTTTCTGTGTTTTAGATGTAAATAAAATAACAAATTAGAATATAAAAGTGATTGGTATTTGAGGCTCCAGTACAATTTATGTTTCAGATTGAACACATGCAAAATAGGTATTGGTCCTGGCCAAAAATTGTTACACATCAAGCGATATGACTTGTTTTGGCCAAGTTCTAGAAACATTCCCATTAGAGAGCAAATCAAGTAAAGGTAAAGTGGGCTCTTCAATTATCTTAACCACCTTAAGATTAGCTGTGAAGTGTTAATTGAAGGAGATAAATGACGAATATGTAGGTTGTCATCCCGTGCAGATGTCCCCCATATATAGGAGACTATGCTAGACAACCTATGGGGCCCACCAATTATTGTTGAGGTGGGGGATTGAAAGATCCAAATGTGACTTTTTCAAGTCCATTCAATCATTCCATTCCAATAACTCCTTGATTCATGGCCCTCGAGTTTAATGATTTTAGGAAGCATCATTTTATTTGATTGAAATCCAACAGTGAGTCTCATTCGGATCAATATGGTTTTAGGAAGCATTATTTTATTTGATTGAAATACAACAGTCAATCTCATTCGGATCATTGTAACACCCATGAGATTCATGATATTTAGGGGAGGTGGGAGTGAGAGACTAAGTTGAATTGATCGTCAGGAGCTCCAGGCGGGCCCCACAAATTTCTCGCGCGCCGTGTAAGACGTACAACTGCACAAGTATTAGATGTGTAAGACAACTGCACAAGTATTAGATATATATATATATATTGCTTGAGAGATAAATTCATTTTGTTCACTACAATCATAATCATTGAATGCACAAGAAGTGATGGTGGGATGAAAGATGAACTCACAACACGTGCACAAAATTAGCGTAGTAGAGATGAAATTATTGACCAAACAAGAAGCAATACATTTACAAAATTAATATAGCAAAGATGAGAGTAGTGAGATGGAGATGCAGTAAAACTAAAAAAGAAATAGAAATCAGTACTTTCAAGGGCATTTAGGGGTAGCATCCATAAGATATAAATTAAAATAAACTCATTTGAGATGATTTAGGTATATCCAATGCCGAACAACTACAGCGTTATTAAGAAAATTCTTCTATTTAAGTTGATAGCCCACAAAGGAGAAGAGGTAGGCCAAAGAGTATATGAGTTTAAATGGTAAAGATAGATATTAAAAAGTGATACCCATGTGAGGACTTTACTTCAAATCGATCAAAATGGAGATTCTGAATTGATGTAGTCAACCCCAATATAGTTGGGATAAGTAGGCTTTGATGATGATGATGATGATAATTTATATTGCTTGAGAGATAATTTCATTTTAATCACCCCAACCATAATCATTGAATGAGGAAGAAGTGATGCTGGGATTAAAGACTGACTCACAACAGCCGAACCATTAAAGTGCAAGAAGAGATGGCTAAAGATGAAATTGCCTTTTTTCACCAGCCCAATTGTGTTGGAGCCCACTCAACAAACAGATCATTGAACTAGAGATCATTAACATAGAAATTCTTGATTCTTTTTCACCACCCCACATGAGAGGGAGAGAGATGGTCTCCAACTTTGAATAACTTCTTTCCCAATGATAGATAGGTTTTTTTTAACGAAAGGCGATGGATTCTCTGAATGGTTTTTGGACACATTGTAAAAGAAAGCACCAAGAACAATAAATGGGAATGGTGAGATTTTTATACCAGAAAAAAAAGTAAAGAAACAAACAAGCTGGTAGGTGCACGCCACTAAAAATATCTCCCCTTCAAGTCTCCATCCACACAATAGAATCTCTTTCCCTTTTCTAGGATGTGTCTGCACCACCCAAAAGACCCAATCAAGCCCTCCAACCCAATTGGCCAGAAGGCATGTATCACTCAACCCAAATCAACATCAACCTCACACCTTCTAAGGAATCTCCCTTTGAATTCTCCTCCATGTGAGAAACACCACACAATCTTTAGCCCTGCAACAACCATGACACGTACTCATATCCATGACCATACAAAGGAGATGTCCACAGCTTCCACGTGTCCACCATAACCCCACTCATTTCCTCTACCAGCTTGCTGCCCACTCGTACAAAAATTTCATGTGGACTTGGGTGTCCCAACACAGGAAATAATAAGAGAATACAAAGTAGAATATGAAGTAAGAAGAAAGGAAATAATAAGAGAATAGGAAAAAGAAGAAGAAGAAGAAGTAGCAGCTTTCAATCTTTTCTAATCACTAGAAAAGAAACCCAACAACATGATTAGTCGAAAGCGAAGAAATTGCGGTCGCCGTAATCCGGTGATTTCCTCAGAACACATAAAATCCGACCGATCGAGCACGGCCCAATTGCACCACCCTTCTCCAGTTATGGGGACAAGTCCTGCCCCAGATGGTAATGGATTGGAAGTTGCAAAGGAAGCAGTCAGTTCTGATAAGTTGGAGGAAGATGGTGGACGTGAGAAGCTGCAGAGACATAGGAGTGATGTTGCTGGTCAGGTTTGGATACCGGAGATATGGGGCCAAGAGGAGCTTATGAAGGATTGGGTCGACTGCGCAGCCTTCGATCGATCGCTCGTCCCCAGCGGAATAATGTCGGCTCGCGATGCATTGGTGGAGGAGTGCCGGCGAGCGAATTCAGTCGGTTTGAGGATTGAAAACCGGTGTTAATTCATATAAGTTCATGTTGGATTTCATTTCCTTTAGTTTTGCTTAAGATATTATGTCATGTTTGTTAATAGAAAAGGATATATGAAGATGCTTCTGTGATTCTCTCTCTCTCTCTTCTTCCTTTCTTTTTCCTTCTTTTCTCCGTTGTGGTAATATGACTATGTATGTAAATAATCACACAACCAACACC
This sequence comes from Litsea cubeba, assembly GCA_012931725.1. Lineage (NCBI taxonomy): Eukaryota > Viridiplantae > Streptophyta > Magnoliopsida > Laurales > Lauraceae > Litsea > Litsea cubeba. The sequence continues at coordinate 47,200,007 of CM022948.1, read as the reverse complement.
CTAATAAATCTAATTTTAGGAAAGTGAGGTTCTTCACTCTTCACAGCTTTGATGTTCTCTTGTTCAAAGGAACGTAACGAAAAACAATTCTACAAACTCAATACCAAGCAGACAAAAGTATCTCAAGACTTGGTTACGCCATCCCAGTCGACTCAACATTTCTCGAGTCACACTCAGACACCAATTATAATGGAGTTAGATTTTTGAACTACAAGCCCATTTAGATCTATTTGAACCTATGTAAGGGTTTGATTATCCCTAGTGTGTGTAAACTGGTTTCTATGTAACACATGAATGCAGTAAATAATGGAAAATCCACTGTATAGACTTTGGAGAATCACTTTCAAATCCACTGTATAGACTTTGGAGAATCACTTTCAAATCCATAATTTCACCGTAAGTATCATTAGATGAAAAGATGTACATTTATAATGCAAATGCAAACTAACCTTATCTTTAAGGATAACGATAATCCACTAATCACCATTATCCTAACGATCTAAGTAATCCTAACAATACGGTTTCTTCAACACATTGGTCCCTTCTAAGTTACCGGTAACTGTACTTATTTTTGGTTTGGCAAAGAAAGGAAAACCTATGAATTACAAGTAAATCATGTAAATCCAAACACATGAACCCTTGTTTTCACACACACACAGTTTCCTGCACTCGGCTTGTAAGAGTTCTAAATGGGGCCATTCTTCTACAAAGCTTGTAACTCACATTGGAAAGTCCAGGTTCAGTACAGGCAATCCAAACAACATTCTGCTTATATTCAAACTCTTGTTACATGTGGCTTGCAATCAGAATTACTATGTAACCAATGGTTGCAGGATTAAAAAAGGGTATGACATACACCATCAGATCTTGACTGGCAAATTAATCAATTACATACAGATGTCATTAACAATGAAAAGAAGCCGATTGTCAGAATAAGAGGAAACACACCAACACCATACTTCAGATTGTTTTATAACAATATCTGATCTCCCTTTGTTCACCTTTCTTGCTCCATATTCCACATTGTATGGTTGCTCTTACTGTCTGCAGTCTAATAAAATGAACTGAGAGAGTGTAGACCACATTTGGGCCAAACATTTTACTCTCAAGGCCCTTATTTCAGTGGTTTAGATTAATCATTATGTAAGGCCATAAGCAGATCGCAACAGAGTGAAAAATCTTTTCCACTGAATGATCAATTCAGCAAACTGAAAGATGAACGTGGAACATTTTATGTTTTCCAATTTTAACTAGTCCTCTGCTAAGCTACTGATCGCATGGCTAAGATAACTGTTTTCTTTATGTTCCATCAAAAAATGGCCCAACAGATGAAGACCCGGCACACTTTAACAATGGTCGAATGATTGTTCCTTCCTAACTACACATTTTCTCAGGGCACAAGCATATAGGGAATGTTTCATGGATAATGAATGAACAAAAACTTGTTTGGCTGGAATTTTGTGACAGAGAAAAACAACAGATGTAGAGGGGAGAGACTGCGCACGCGCATAAAGGGAGAGAATGCCTGCCGAAAAAGTTTTCCTTCATTCTTTCTTAAAATGGAACATTCCCGGAATAATGCCAAAGAGGCCCATAATCTCCCATTTTTCTAGAATCCCCGAACAACCAAACACCACCTTGCCCTCTCACCACGGACATTTTGGCACACTGAAGACCTGTTTTCACTGAACGGAGAAGGATGCATGGAACACAGAGTAAAATTGAGAAAAATGAATTCAGATCCATATTTCTCATCTTTTGTCTTATGTATAAACCACAGCTGGCAAAGACAAACATACCCTACAGGTGAAGCTATCAACCCCAGGGAGACAACACTGTATGAAGAAGTCTCGTGACGGTGCTCTGGGACATCAGGTTCAGAAATCTTAGAACATCAGGAAATGCATGGTTTTGGCCAGCAACTGCAGAGGTGGATTCAGATCTTCATGAACCTAACTCCTTTCCTGATACATCCATCCATCATGGGCCATGGTCATGATAGAACTTATTTTTAGTAAACTGTTCTCTGGATTATTTTTCCTTTTTAACAGTGCACAGGAACATTCTCAGGAAGAATATTCACAGTAAACTGTTCTCTGGAAAGCTAACTGTTATTTTTCCTTTTTAACAGTGCACAGGAACATTCTCAGGAAAAAAATTTTACAGTACACTGTTCTCTGGAAATATAACTGTTATTTTTCCTTTTTAACAGTGCACAGGAACATTCTCAGGAAGAAACGCTGAAAATACAGTATCTTTTGGAAATTATAACAGCTTGGACAAATAAAGGTGGCCCCTGCTGTCTGCTGAACAATACAGGGAAGAAGGAACTTCTCGAATGAGATCTCGGGTAAATTAAGAGAGAATCTCTTCTACCAAAAAAAAAGAAGACTACGAAGAAGACAGAATCTCAGAGGGGGGACATTGAACGGATATATTGTAACAGTCAAAAATTATCATTAATGGAGTCCAACATAAGTAACTGGCCAATGTTGAATGGCATAATTTTTATACTGTATTTAAGAACTCTACATTTCCATAGACACATGGCCACACATGAAAATACAAAAAATAAGAAAAAGAGTGATTATTAGGATACTGAAGCCAATTTCCATATCTTTATGGTCACATCATCACTTGCCGAAGCCAAAAGCCCGGTTTCCTAACAATATCATAAAAACATGACAAAGGAGAACAAATTAGAAAATTTATTTAACGTAAGAAGAGAAGGGGGGAAAGAAGTTTATAAAAATGAATGGTTTCTAAATTAGCAGTTTTAGGCCAGCCTTTATATTTAAATAGATACATTTAGGATTAAAGCCTCTCCGTAAATTGGAAGTAAACTACTCACGTATACTTGTCAAGTCGCAGCCTTCAGAAAAAAAAAAAAAAAAATGAAACCACTCGTCTATTCACCAAAAAAGTTGCAGCTTTCATAAAAGTAACACTCATAATTCCAGCTGGCATGTTAATCAACGAATCGACCAGATTTCAGTAGGGAAAAATAACATGGAAACAAATAAAACAAATACAGCGCACCTTGGGGTTCCATTGCACTGAATTCACATCCATGTTGTGTGCCTTTTCCTTCTTTAACAGCATCTTGTATGATGGTCCATCCACCTGTTTCGTGTGTATTTGATATATAAGAAAAATCTAGAGATTGCATCAATTGATAAAGACAGTCATGCTCAATTTCTGCATTGAGAATTATTTCCATTCACTATTTGGCATGGATATAATTGGAAGGCTGCATCACAATTGTATTACTAAATGTAAGGAAATTCACAAGCCCTTGTGTCATTCTCAAACTCCGTGGTACCCATCAGTGTCAAAAATTACTTCCTACCATCTATCAGAGTTACTATCTGATGCATTCAAATTTTTAATGGCCATAGACCTCTTCTTAAAGAGGTTATTTAGTCTTCATCAAAACTTTTACTCATGATTTATTATGTATTTTAGTTAGTTCTGGGGCCTACGTCTATGCATCATATTTTCGTCATGTATCTTTTTGGCTGTTATTTGAGGTCCAAACAAAGTTCAATGCAGCAAATTGGTAACTGCCTGTTCAGTGACCTTCCTGACAGGTCAGAGATTTGTTAACAATTGACAAGATCTATATAGCCTTGAACCAGTAGGCAATTGGACAACTAAAAATCTTGGGTTTTTAGAATTTACGTAATTCAAAATTTAACCAAGATTCTTTTGTTCTAGAATCTTCCTTTATGTTAGAGTGTAACCTAGATTTATGGAGTTACTGAGACGGCTTTAAGAAGGGTCAAGTGGAATAGAACTCTTTACGTCGACCTTAATATTTAATTCGAGAATACTCTAATTGTAAAATGAGAATCAGCTTCGATGTATTTGGTCCTCTCAAGATACACGATGACATGCTATCACAATGTAAAATCTTAGGATTACCACCTAATACTCTACTTCTATGATTGTAATCTAAGATGCACAGAGACTTCATAATGGGCAACGTATCGTGTACATCGTAAACGATGCTTCACTTTTTCTATAAAATCCGTGTCCCCGCCATACTCATGTCATATCTGGGCATCATAGTTGTAATCCTATTCTTGGATATTGAGGGGACCAAATACATCCAGTATAATTTTCAACCATAACAATTCACCTGTTCCTTGAAACATAGCATGATACTCTAATTCTAAACTTGATCAAGTAACAACTGGTTGTTTTTTATTTTTCCATGACACATTATTGCCACCAAGGTACAATTTGACTTCCTGTCTAATGTGGATCCTACCAAGTCTACATCAATTTAGGTTTCTAATTGTAAATGATCATGGCATGCATGAAGTATTCTTGCCCGAGAAACCCCTCCAGATATCTTAAAATATTATGGACCACAATTAAATATCCAATTCTCAGAGCATGCACAATCAGACTAACCACGCCACCTGTAAATGATGTGAGGACAGTTAGGGACTCCTATGCAATCTTTTTGGAGTAAAGGGTGAACTTTTGCAAGAATAGGTTTCTTGTAATTTCTGAAAATAGTGAATAATAGAAATAAAGTGCTGGAGGTGGTCATAAGCAAGGGTTGTATTACCAGTCATCATGATTCTCTCCAAATCGTCTCTCTTTTAAAACCCTAAACCCTTACTTCTTCTCTAACTTCTTTAATCTTTTAGGTTTTTTACTTAATTTTCTTGTGGATTAAAAACTTCAACTTGGTATCAGCGTTCCATCAATTCTCCTCTTCCTTCTTTTTATTCTTCTTCGTTTTTTCTTATAAAACTCATTCATATCAGTTCCCAAAACCTACAGAAAACCCTCACGACTAAGTCCAAAATGTCTCATAACTCTATGAATCCCTATGCTTTTTTATTAAATACACCTTTTTGAACCTTAAATCTCCTCAAAACCAAACATATTTTTATACTTGAAAATTACAGAAAAAAAATATATAGATTTGGGTTTCTAAGCTGAGTATGATATGGGAGGAGTTTTCTTGTTGGGGACATCGTTGATTTGTAGAGATCCATGTAAACCCACAAGTTGAACATAGTATTTATTATTTAAGCCCCCTTTGAATGATGGAAAAAAGTTTGGTAATGCACTAGTGCAATAGCTTGTCACTGTTTGTAAATATTGAGGGTTTATGCCAAGATTTTAATATGTTTTTGAAGATCTGTGGATTGCCCAATATTCTATGGAGATTGCAGTCCGGGTTTTGAAAAGATTTGTTTAACCTAAATCAAGACATTTGATTGCTGCTACTGCTCTGACCAGTGGACAACACTGCATTTGGTAATTGTTTGTTGCTGGTTTATGATTCAAGTGGCTGTTTGGACAACAGAATGTTGTTGTTGGAGTGTTTCATTTTGATTCAGGTTGCTGTTCAAAGGCTGTATATTTGATGCTTGTAGTGTGAATGTGTGACAAAAGAGAAGAAATGTAAGGTAATTGGAATCAATTGAGTGATCTCCCAGTGTCATTCCTCTATTTACATTCAATTATTTCCTTTTTTACAAGGATACAAGGAAATCACAATCATTAATATATGAATGAGTGCACCACCATATCAGCAATTTAGCCCTCAACTTCATGAAAGAAAAAAGACAATGAAAAAAAAAAAAAGAAAAGAAAAGAAAAGGAAGAACGAGAGAAGAATAATTTACTAATGAGAGGAAATAGCAGATACCAAATCATTTTTGCTCTCAACAAATAAGCGTATTGCATCATCTGCTGCTCCACTGGCAATTACACCATCCCTATTATTACGCACAAATGAACCACCATAAATTACTATTAGAAAACACATCTGAATACTTAACGTGATAACATGGGTTCTGAATTGCAATAAGAATAAACATATAAATAATGAGTACAATCATGGTGTAAAATATCAGCCGACAGTGCTCCGTATCAGCAGAAACCGCAACAGTAATTTGTAGCAACTCACCTCAATATTGCTAGAAAACTCTCAAAAATTAAATCAGAATATTGGTCCAAATGCCTGTCAGGGCTGATATTTTTGAAAATATCGGCGACAACCCTTAAAACCTCTTTTTTCCATTTCTTTCCCCATATTACATTTTTGAGGCGGGAGTCTTCATCTTCCTCACCTCTAACACATCTTTAAGCACCATTTCTTCAAAAAAAAAAAAAAATTTATCTTGAATCGATGGGATTCAATGTGTCACACAGGCCAACAAACTCATGGTTGAGTAGGGTTGGCACCTTGGTATCAAAGACAGGCCCAGGGATGGATCGATCCCCGGGACTTAGTTGGGTAAAATCACTCTTGGCTAGTGGGCCAACATAGCCAAAAGAAATAAATGTATTACACAGGCTCAGGGGCAGAGTTAGAGTTATCTATTTTGAGTTTCTTTTCTTTTTTCTTATATCGCCCAAGATTTTGATTCAAATAGCTTAGCAATCAAACATAAGTGTTAAAAAAATGTAGAACCAAATCTAAGGAGTTTTTGAAATCTTTTTTATTTTTTGATTTTTTTTAATCAGTAAATTTCTTTCACCAAAAGACAGCACAAAAAGACTACGCAGAAGACACTGCTTTTAGCCAAACCGAAGAAAAGACAACAAACACCAAAAAACAAGAAAAAAACAAAAAAAAAAAGAAAAGAAAAGAAAAGAAGAAGAAGAAGAAGAAAATAAACTAAATATCAGAACAACAAAAAAAAAGATTGAAGGGCGAAAAACTCCTTCCCAGGCAAGACCATCTGCCATATTATTTGCTTCATAAGGAATATGATGCAAAGAAGCCCCCAACTGTCGAGAAATGTCATGTGCCTCCATAAAATCTACCAATCCCCACGGATGTGAAACCTTCGCAAAACCCTACTGAATAGCTGAAAAAGAATTACCTTCAAAAATAGCATTAGTACCATCCAAATGCAGCAATTCACGACACCCAAAAACGAGAGCAAACACTTCAGCTTCATTGGCATCCAAAGAATCCAAGTGCCCAGACCACCGTCAAACAACACTACTATTGCTATCCCTTATAACACCACCAAACCACCTTTATGAATAGACTACAAATAACTGCCATCAAAGTTCAATTTGAGAACTCCATAAGGAGGATTCATCCCTAGAACTCAACGCAAAACTTTAGGCTGCCAACCCCCATGCAAAGAAGCTGCCCAAGATCTATGGAGATCTTCCAAGGAAACCCCTTCAAACTCCTTAAGCTTCCTCACCCATTCTGACACTGTTCAGACATAGACACGAAAACCATCTCAACTGGTTTGCTTACATTTTTGAAAACTCCATTATTCCCATCCAACCAAACTCCTCATCCTTCAGACACAAAGGACGCCTATATGACTATGACATGGTTTCTTTTTCTCAATTTAATTATCGTAAGAATCTTATGCTACCTCACAACCCAACAGAAAACCAAAATTTTTGGTCTGCTGAAGGATCCCAAAAAAAGACCAACCATCCTCCCCGACAGAACTATCAATCAAAGAATTGAAAAAAAGATTTCATCGACTTGAGTGATGAATAAAAAGAGAGGTATCTATTCAACACATCCAACCCCTTTCCTTTATTTCTAGGAAAGGACCTTTAATATCTGGTTTCCAAACTCTCACATCTAATTTACCACCAAACATATAAAATTTATCAAGCATGACAATCATTCTAGCAAAGCCAGAAACTTCAATATCTGCCAGGTCCCTTCGAAAAGAGAAATTCCAAATAATCTCTCCTGTCAATGAACAAAAAGCTTCAGCAACAAGAGCCTGTTGTCTCTGATGATCCAAAGAATACAGAGTAGAGAATTGATCACACAACGCCATCTGCCCACAGCATTTGTCATACGAGAAACTAACCCGCTTCCCATCATGAGCCCTATGACGAATCCACTGATGAAAATCATCTTTTACAGAAAGAACAAACTTCCATAAACCAGACATTTGTCCCAACTCAGCAAGCACCAACCATCATTACCCAACTTGTACTTACAAACAATTATCTTCCTTCGAAGACCATGGCTAGGCTCCACCCCACTCTATAACCACTTCCCCAACAAAGCTTTATTGACCTTTTCTGATGCAGAATAATATGAAATCAAGACTAGTATGGAATTCTGAGATAAATTAAAAATTAATAATTCAATTAAAATTATAAACCATACCACTCACACAATCTAATATTGAAAATCCAGTGGGAAAATATGTGATGATCCAAGGCGTCATTACAAGTCTTGCAATAATGATCCCTCAAGTAAGAAGGAATGGATCTATTGGAAGGTAGAACCTCCACTTGATTAGGGATGAGCCAGCTCAAGCAGATTAATCGCTCATACTTTGAGGATTTGAAAAAAAGGCTTTAGTTCAAATGGGGTATAGTTTACTCAATAAAGAGAGTTTTAGATCTGAAATTAATCCCACAAGGGATTTTTGATAATTTAAGGATTATGATATAAGAAAAGTGAAAAATTAAAGAAATCAGGTGTAGATGGTTCGGCCAATGGTTGAATGGGGGTCATAGTCAAATTCATCACAGTTCGGACAAAATGTCCAATTTTTTTTGGTTCGGAACCAAAACCAAACCGAACATCTCGCTTGAAGATGTTCAATTTGGGTTTTATTTTACTTCACCCGAAATAGAGGGTATGGGTCAAAAAATCTTAATTTTAGACAAACAATAACCGAATCTAACGATTCGAACGAACCAGGGGTTGACTGTTAAACGAAGCGAAATCAAATGAAATGTATTTGGGGATTTGGATGAATCTGAAGAGAAATAAATGAAATTACACATTTTATCATCGAGGAGAGAGCTTTGAGAGAGCCAGCAACCCCTCGTTTCATCTTCTTCGGCAGCATGCAACCTTCAAAATTCCAATCCATCTATAAATTGGCGTCCAAAATGCAAATATCATCCACAAGATCTTCTCGTCAAAGAGATTGTTGCATTTCCTCCCTCGCTGAGACTGTTGGGTACATTGCAACAACGAAGATGGAATCAACTTTTCTTGCAGTCTTTGGTAGGCCTAACACAAAGTCCATGTTGATATCTTCCCACGGTGGATTAGACATTGGCAATGGCTGATATAACCTTGAATTCTTTTTGTTACCTTTAGCCAATTGACAGGTGTGACATCTTTCACAAATGCTGATAACATTAACCCTCATACGCGTCCAATAATAGAGATCATCCACAAGAGCAAGTGTCTTGTCACGTCCCAAGTAACCACTACAACCTCTTGAATGTAATTCGCGAACAACATGTTCTCAAATACCAGTAGCAGGTAAGCAAAGTTTGTTACCTTTGAATAAGAATCCATCATGTATGTCGTAATGAGGGTGCTTGTCTCGGTCACCATTAAGAAGATATGAATAGATTGCGCCAAAATATGTCACCTGCATACTCCTGCTTTATTTGCTCAAGACCCAGTACAATGACTGCCATAGTAGTGAGGAGATGTTTCAGGCGACTTAATGCATCAACCACCATATTGTCTTTGCTGGCTTCATGATGGAGACTGAAAGTGAATTCCTGAAGGTATGCACCACTTGACTCGATGATCACTCATATGCTGTTGAGATTGAAGATGTTTCAATGCCTCATGATTGGAATTTAAGACGAAGTCTTTTCCAACCAAGTAATGTTGCCCACATCTTATTTGGTCAGCCTTCGCTCAAACGTCTAAAGGTCATCACCGATCATGTAGATAACACATACACTTTACACCAAATTCAATTGAAGCCCATGGAGGCTTCATTCTCGTCGCCACAAGCTACTCCTTACTACATCTCCTCACATCCTCACTATGCACAAATTTGAAGTTGAAAGTAAAGAGCAAGGTGTGATGTATGCTTTGATTACCAAGCAGGTGACTGACTCAAAAGAAGACTCAAAGCCATCTATCCCTCAAGTGGACCAGGTTGGCATCTGGGTCAATCATGTGGTCCTAGTGGCTTTCTTGGCCTGGTCCGTAGTACATCACATTTCTTCTTCATTTTCCTTCCTTTCATGGTCGGTTTGAGGATAGGGCTTGAGAAAAAGGCTTCAAGACTTCGAGACTATCTTCTCTTTTGTGATGATGACGAGTCACTTTTATACTCTTCATAAATGGGTCCTGATGAGTAATAGAAAGTGGGGGCCACTCATTTGTAATCACTATGTTCATTAGAGGACCACCCACTTATTAGTGATCATTGTTGTCAACAGAGGGCCACTCATTTCTAATCGATGATGTTCATTAGAGAGCCACCCACTTAATTTATAATCATTAATGTCATAAGAGGGACACTTATTTGTAATCGTAGATGTTCATGAAAGGCACACTTATTTGTAAACATTGATGAAGTCTTCAATTGATGCTACTGTTCAATATTTAAGAAATACCAACGAGTTGCGTCCAGTAATATTTGATGTTATTAGCAAGTTTTATGTAACCATTTTTTAAATATCAATTTTAAGTTCTATAAAAAAAATATGTGTCAATTTGAAGTGGGCCATTTAAATGGTTTCGATTTTTTTTTTTTTTTTTTTGTAAGTGCCCCGCTGAAATTTTTGATTAGCAAATTGAGCAGTCCTATTTGCTAATCAAACAGCAGCAATTAAACTTTCCGCAGCATCCATAAACAATACTAATTGAACTTCCAGTGGCCCCAGTGCTCACCACCAGTTGACTACTGTATATATATTTGTTTTTTTTTTTTTATCAGTACTGTTTCTATAATTTTTACTGCAATTGTACAGAAATAAAATTATATCTGGGGCCTGGGGCTACGAGCCTACAACTAGACTATTGTAACCAACAGTTGAATACTGTTATTGCATGTTGTACTGTTACTGCAGTATAAAATTAGTGTCCTAAACCTACGTACACTTTTAGAATTTAATGTTTTTCCTATTAATTACACATTAAACTTATCTGGGGCCTGGGGCTACAAGCCTACAACTAGACTACTGTAACCAACAGTTGAGTACTGTTACTGCAGTATAAAATTAGTGTCCTAAACCTATGTATATTTTTAGAATTTAATGTTTTTTCCTATTAATAGTTTAGACATTAAACTTAGTGTTGTACTTTTCTATCATTTGTGTGTTGCTATTGTATCACAAAATTTGGAAGATTGATTGCTTGATTTTAAAAAGAGTAAAAGTACACTTTTACCATCTGTTGCTACAACAATTAGATCCAATGATCCCACATGGGCTCATGGTTACACAGCTCTAGCCAACATCAAACATGTAATTTGTCGGTATTGTAAAAAGGACATAAATGGTGGTAAGATCACTAGACCTAAAGAACAGCCATGTAAAATGGTGCCAAGAGATGTCAAATGGAAAATGAAAAGACACGTTTTGGAAGGTAAAAGGGATAGAGCAAAGAAAAGACAATTAAATGACGAAATTGGAAACCCATACGGAACTCCTACAGGTGATGCAAATGAAGATGATGTTGAGATAGATTTAGAAGACCTTTCCTAATCTCTCCATCATAGCTTGGAATCCAAGCAAACAAAAACTATAAAAGACGAGCAAGGCTAGACATCCCGGGCACTCTCCCATTCCCCTGAGGGGACGTCCCACGCAAACTCTCTCTCCACTCCCAACCCCCCCCCCCCCCTCTCTCTCTTTCTTTCGTCCATGGGGCTTAAAAGAAATTTTTTGAAGACGATTAAGGTGTAGGGATGATTTTTATTGTAATTCAAGGAGAAGGTGAAGTTATAAATCTACTAGTCCTACAGGATGGACATGATTTAAAACAAGGTGTTGTTATTTATTGTTTATTTGTTTTTGTCAAGTTTATGGGATTTCTTATTTTCCACAAAAAAAGATATACGGAATGCCTACATACCTCTAATGAAAAAAAAATACAATTGTAGGAGCCTAGAGGAATACACTCTCTCACTAAAAACAATTTTGAAATTGCATCTTGGCTCATCCCGACGGGAAAGAAAATCTAAGCCATGCGTATTTCTAATCATTAGAGGCAACGGATCTGAATCCTTGGATTACAATTCCACCATTCTGAATTTTAACTTTCTAATTTTTTATTTTTATATTTATTTTCACAAATTGGTTGTTTTAACTTGTTTTTGTCGGTTGCAGTTTACAAGTTTAGGTTTATTTTCACAAATTGTGTATGCTACGAAATGGCTAGAGCCATTTTTTATTTATATAATACATATATTTGGTAAGAAAAGGATATATAATATATATTGTAGGCCATTTATTTTTCCCCCGGCACTAGGCTACTAGCTTTTTTTTTTTTAGAGATAAAATGAGAAAAAATCGACTGAGATAGTTCGGCCATATTAGAAGGCGTCCAACGGAGGCACCTGTTAAAAGGTGTGAAAGCATGGAGATTGCCAGGAGTAGGAGAGGGAGATGGAGACCCAAGAGAAGTTGGAAAGAAACTATTAAACATGACATTGCCTACATGGATCTAACGGAGGACATGGCCCTAAACAAATTTGATTGGCGTCGTCAAATCCATATAGCCGACCCCACCTAGTGGGAAAAGGCTTGGTTTGGTTTGGTTTGGTTTGGTTTGGTTTGGTTACTAGGCTACTAGCGAGGGAGTAATAATTATTAAAACTGGGGACCCATATGTGTACTCAACGGCTCAACCACAAGTGTTGGTGCCTTGGTGGCCCATTTATCAACTCAATCCGTTATTCCGCAGTGGGCTTCGAGGATCCGAATGACGAACTCGATAAATATAAGAGGAGAAGGTGCCTTTCGAGAAGCTTCCCTCGAAATGGTCTCTAGGGCAATTGAAACGGAAGAAAGAAAGAAGAAAAAAGAGGAGCGAGGGGGACAGAGAGGGAAGCTAATGGCGATGGATGCCGAAGGCGATGCCAAGCAGCCGCAGCGACGGTTGGCATCATGATGGAGATTGCGAGCAGCGATGGAGATTAGCTCCAAACCAGGTACTCTCCCTCTCCTTCCTTCCTTGCTCTTTCTCTTCTTTTTCTTCATTTTTTCCTTGCAACCAATGGCCAGCCCCTTCCTTTTCTTCTTTTTTTTTCCAGCCAAAACTCTTAGATTTCTGGACAGTTGGGGCAAACTCTGGAATTTCTATTCGAAATTCCAGATTTCGTCTGAATTGGTCCGAAATCTGGGCCGAATATTTCTCAAAGGGCAGTTCGGTTCGTTTTCATGACTGAACCGAAATTGTTCAGAGATTTCATCCGATCCGAAACGAATCTCGTAACTTTGATTTGTTCTCGCTCCCTGTGGATCGACCCCATACTCATTGGGTTATTACTACTTTGCAACCCTACACTTAGGGTTAGCGAACAGACCTATAGTTCAACAATCCATAAATAGCCCTAGATAGGAATGAGTCTAGAAGTAGAACCTACAAAGCCCACCTCACAAATTGGAAAGCACTACAATGATGATGAGTTCAGGATGACAATGGATAGCCAATGCTTAAACAATTATCCAAGCTAGGCAACCCAATAACTACATCTGACGAGCTGTAAATTGAATTTGGGGCTTGTTTGTTTGCATTAGGGTTGAAATGAAATAAAATTAAGGTGTAAGAGAAAAGGGTTGAAAGTAAAGGAACAAAATGACAAAAAGCTATCCTAAAAAGGCACTAAATGACAAAAAGGTACTCTCAAAAGGCACTAAATGACAAAAAGAGGGTTTTTTTTTTTTTTTTGTCTCTCTTCTTTCTCCTTCTTTTGATTTGACCCTTAATTTTATTTTATTTCACACCTCATGCAAACAAACAGGTCCCTAGGAACAAAAAATACAAAATGCTCCACATTCAAGGAAAAAGGGAAGTAATGGATGGCTAGACACCACATCAGATCAAATCTAGATCGCCAAATTTTGGACTGCAAATTAAAGTAGAGGCTCAAGGATTTGTATCAGGTCAAAGATATTACTCCCTTAAATTTTAATAGGAGTCAATGAATACCTCTTATATGCCCCAAGCACGGAGTATATGAATTCTCAAGCTATATTAACATCTAATTCTGCATATCTTGTGGTATTCCACATGTCTTCTAAAAAATATGGCTCCCTTCTGCTCATTTAGATGCTAATGTGGCCAATCACAAGGTATGTTGATACCTTTACTGCATGCAAGTGTAATAGTAGGAACTTATTCAACACCCAATGTTTCGTGAAGTGAAGGATTCACAAATACCACACCTGGCTCTTTCAATGCGTACTCATGTGCACCATACCAATCACCGTAACATAGAAAAAAGGTGCTTGTATGGTGGCCCCAACTCACAAGTCACAACTGTAGGGCCCTTCCATGAAGACCAGTTTGGCATAAAGAAGTGATCTAACAGGTTCTACCACATGAAGCCTTAAAACTGAACGCAGCCGCTCCATCTGGCAGATAGTTTAGAAGAGAGAGACTGCATTCCGCATTCATCACACCTACAGAGCCTGCACATGAAGGACTATCTACTTTTTACAAAGTGACCTGTACGTAACAGTGGGCCCCACTATGTGGCCAAATTGAAAGCAGATGGAAACCAGTAAGTGATGCCAGGTATTAGCAAACCACAAACATAATAAGGACAAGTGCACACACATATACATGTCAAAATAGATATCAAGAATTAGGAGATCACCCCACAAACAATGCTGAGAAACTATGCAAGATACATAAAGATTATTTGAAAGTAGGTACCTTGACCAATGAACTGAGAATATTGTCCGGTCATGATATCCCGAAATGGTGCAAAGGTGCCTCCTGAAAAAAGCATAAAAGCATGGTTAACAGTTACAGTAAAAAATAAACTAAAATAATAAAAAAAGGAAAGAAAGAAAGAAAGCACAAATATCATAAGACTATGGATACACACTACTCAATTACTAACATACTCAAGGGTTGCCATCTTTTTAAATAAATTCTCAATTCCTTTTTAGCAGATATACTGCAGTAAAAAAAAAAACAAAACATTGTTGCTTCTTGCTATAGAAGATTAGAACCAAAGGCTGGAGCATGCCGGCACAACAGTCATACCAGTAGACAGTGATTTTGGTTTAACTATAGCCTACATACCAAAAATAAGTAAATGAACACACAAAAGAAAAGAAATTCTGTCAACAGTAAACTTATCATGAGAATTGGATGGAATCACGAAACATGCAAGACTTGGACTAGAAACTATGACGTAGCACACCAAATTAAACAAGACTTACAAAAGAAAATCATTAATACAGTTCGTCACATGAAAAAAGAAGCCCAGACAGCTTCCCATGTACCAAAAAAATTTAAAAAAAAAATAAAAATAAATAAAAAAAAGGTGCATCATCAGCCGATCGATCCATAGTAGTGGATGTCCTCAAAAGCAAGCAACTAGAACTTATCATTTAACTCACACATTATACAGCTGGCAAATCTTTAAAAAAAATGAAAATGATATACAGACTTCTGGATGGATCATAGAAACGAACCATGGGTTGTCCATGCAGATAAGTGTCTCTGTTGGCATAAGTACGTAAGATATACAAGCAGTGGACAACCACCCATCACAAATTGAGTATGGGTAGTGACTAGTGCTCTACTACCCATGGTCTTCAGGAAGCATCTGATACCAATTGAACAAAAGACGCCGGTGCACGGTTGGTGCTTGTAGCCATACCCTATGCACTACCATTTTAGTAAGAATATAGATGCACATAAATATTAAGGTTCAGCAGCAAGCTCCATGCAGATCCAAACCTTACAGTAGGGATCAATGGGCACATGAGTGCCATACCCAACCTACTCTACAAAAATCTTCTAAATGTTACTTCTTTCACAAATAGGAAGGGTATTTTTATCTATTAATCAAACTTTCGTTCTCCTTTTTGGTCTCAGCGAAGAATTTGAACCTAGTAGACCAGGGTTGTCAAAGGCGCGCCTAGGCTCAAGGCGCAGTGAAGCCCCATCAATACGCCTCAAACACCTCAAAGCGAGGCGCATTCAATGAGGCACAATCTAGGTGTGCGCCTTGGCTCCAGGCGCAAGGCTCACGAAGCGTGAGCTTCTTCACAGTCAAGTAGTTGGATTAAAATTAGAAAACAAAAACTTCCAAGGGGCTGCTAAACGTAATTTTTTAATGGCTTAAAATTAGAAAAAAAATTGTTAAGGGGGCTAAATAATATTTCTTTTTACTCTTTAAAGGGCATCGAAAGCCCTAATCTTTGTTTCCATCGAAATAGAAAAAAAAAAAAACTCTGCAGCAGGCATCTTACGACGAAGGAGGAGTAGGGAAGGCAGCGGGTCAAGTAACATTTATTTCCAACGAAACAGAAAAAAAGAAGGCTGCAGCAGCATCAAACGAAGAAGAAGAAGAAAAGTGTGAAGGCAATGGGGCCCTAACCTTTATTTCCAACGAAACAGAAGAAAAAAAAAGGCTGCAGCAGCACCAAACGAAGGAGAAGGAGAAGACTACATACCTGGTCTCCTCCAGTCATCTCCACCGACTGCAGCAGCAGAAAACAACATCTCCTCCAGTCATCTCCACTGACTGCAGCAGCAGAAAACAGCAGCAACACTGCAGCACTCCAGCATCTCCCATCTCCTCCAGTCATCTCCACCGACTACAGCAGCATCGCCTCCTTCTCAGGCCCAGAAAATACCAGCAGCACCAATCAAGATTGAGGGCCCAGCTATTTTTTTCTACACATCAGGTACCTCTTTTTTTTCTCAGATGGTGCTGCTCCTGCCTTTTTTTTTTTCTCAGATGGGTTTTTTTTTTTGGGGGGTTTTTTGTACTGCTGCCCTTTTTTGTAATCGCCTCCTTTCTTGTGTTTTTTTTAACTGCTGCAGGACATCTTTTTGTTGTTGTTTCTTTACCCATTTGTGCCCTTCTTTTTTTGTTTTGTATGCATACACTAACAAAATTGAATGTTGTTGTCATATTTTTTGTTCCTTTTTTAATCAAATGATGTCAGTTTGGCTGGAATCTGGATTACACGGCTCATTGTTGTTTTTAATTTACTTTTTTCAATTGTTGTTGCTTTGAAATTGCAGTAATTTACTTTTTTCATTGTTGTCTGTGACAACCTGGACCACATTAGCTTCTCCAATACGCACAAACTTGTCAATTAGTTTAAACATTTTTTCTACATCCTTTGAGTAGCTAGAAGGGTCAACTGACTCCACAAACATGGTTCCTTTGGGACAATTCACTAAAAAATTAAGCAATGTACTCTGTTTCTTGTCAGTCCACCCATCAACCATTATAGAACATCCATACTCTACCCAATCCTCCCGGTGACACCCTTCATCAAATTATTAGTATGCTCTATCTCTTTTTTGAGAAGAGGAACTCGCACCCCATGGTAAGTTGGTGGTTTCATACCAGGACCATATTGCCCAATAGCTTCAATCATTGGTCCAAAACTGTCATAATTAACTGCATTAAAAGGAATCCCAGCATCATACATCCACCTTGCAAATCTTAAACATGCCTGCTCTCTTAATTCTTTTCCATACGGGCCATTATCATCAATTCTTGTTTGTTTTCCCTGGGCTTTTCGATTTTGCACAACAACGTCTAGATTGGGAGTGAATAATACATCAATGGGCCCTTTTTGCTTTGGCCTTTTAGGTTTGGACGCAGTGGAAATAGTAGAACTTCCATGAACACTAGAAACTTGACTATAATGAGTCAAGTGTCTTTTACCACGTTCATTGACCTCTACATCATCATCTTCATCCCCTTCAAATGCATTAACCAATTCATCAAAATGAGGAAGCATATTCATTTGTTCTTTTTCTTTCTTTCTTTTTTTTTTCTCGCCATGTATTCTTTACTCCCCTTCTTCTTCTTCTTCTCCTCCTCCTCCTCTTCTTCTTCCTCTCCTCTTCCTCTTCCTCTTCTTCTTCGTACAATGCCTGCTGCAGAATTTTTTTTTTTGTTTCGATGGAAACAAAGATTAGGGCTTTGCCCTTTAAAGAGTAAAAAGAAATTACATTTAGCCCCCTTAACATTTTTTTTCTAATTTTAAGCCACAAAAAATTACGCTAAGCACATTGGAAGTTTTTTTTTCTAATTTTAATCCAACTACTTGACTGTGAAGAAGCTCACGCTTCGTGAGCCTTGCGCCTGGAGCCAAGGTGCGCACCTAGACTGCGTCTCATTGAATGCGCCTCACTTCGAGGAATTAGACGAGCACTGGTGGGGCTTCGCTGCGCCTTGCGTCTAGGCACGCCTTTGACAACCCTCCACACATATATAAAATAAAAAATGCGTCTAGCCATAGCTTATAGAATAAATTAAATGTATTACTTTATCTATTATTTAAAGTTTTAATATTTAGTTTATATTTTTTACATAATATTATTTTTTATATTTTCCAAAATATTTCACCGAATTACCGAATCAAAATCAGCCGAAATGTTTCAGTTTGGCCACCAAACCGAAACAGGTGCCAAAATGAATTTCTCAACACTGGGCACAACCCCTTCCCTTCACACCATCATGTCAAGTAAAACAGCTTAAATATAAGACGACAATTACAAGGCAATCCTTCAAGAAGTTTCTCGATTTAAGGAGCATTCCTACACTGCATTACCCCAAATTTTAGGTAATACACAATGAGCTTCATCATATCAGATTCTGCTCACCCCTTGCACTCCATTCATTGTTCACAATGTAATCCTTGTGAAGGAAAAATAGATGATGACACCCTAACCATTATTGGTGGGAAAGCAATATTGCAATTTCAGTTCATCTTTCTCGGTCCTATGTTTTACTTGTACTCAGACAGATTTGTTATCAGTTAGAAGCCCCCTACAATACAACTCAGTTGTATACCCATTTGTACTCATCGTATTTTTCTAGATCTACAGACAAAAAAGCTTATTGGTGGTGGTCACAAAACAAAACAAATTATTTATGTATTTTATCTGCCACGAAGATATTCCTTCCCATAGCTTGGATCTATAATTACTAGGGATGGAGATGTTGAGGAGGATGTCTAACATAGGATAAGAGGTTTCAGGTGAAGACTTGCTTTTGAAATGCTTTGTGATTGGCAAAATACCAACAAGATTGAAGAAAAAAATTTACAAAACAACAATTCGACCCACGATGGCCTATGAAGAAGAATGTTGGCAATCAAGTAACGCATGCAAATCATTGTTGGCAAGTTAGGCATGATTGACATCATCCATGATCTAGGGGTGCCATTGGTCATATGATTGTATTGTATAATAATTGTAGTTTTGATGGAGGCCCATGGTTAGGGCTTGCATGGAGTGTCGAAGCACAATATGGTGCCAAAGTGACACATGCAAATCACTGTTGGCAAGCTAGGCATGATTGACATCATCCATGATCTACGGGTGCCATTGGTCATATGATGATTGTATAATAATTGTAGTTTGATGGAGGCTCATGGTTGGGGCTTGCAGGGAGTGTCGAAGCACAATATGGCGCCAAAGCACATGTCCACAAACACTTCAACAAGTCTCCGAAGAGACGATAGCGAGGACACACCTCAATGAGAAAACCCAATTCAATTCATCAACTCTGAAAATCAATATCTATAATGCCATATAGATAGGAAAAAGAAACTTAGTCCCTAAGAAACCCAATTAAACTAGGAAACTAAGCAAACTAGAATCTTATCCTAATTACAATTTTTTAAATAAAATTAGAAACTAAGGACATATAATTAGTGAATAAAAATCCTAAATCTAATTGGGCCCTACACATGTGGCCTGAGGTCCACCTGCATCATTCTCCCCAGCTCGGAAAGAACGCGACCTCAAGTTCGGTACATGTTCGCCTGGGTTGAAGATCAGTCGAACAAACTTCTGATCCATTGGTTGAGCTTCAATTACTATGTATGACTTGGAATCTTCAGCTGACCTCTTTCAGCAACTGGAGCTAGGCATGATGCATCGCTTCCTTTGATGTTCAGATTTTGTTTCGATGTGTGATTGAGCCATTGGATGCTTTACTAGGAGAACATGCACCATCGAATTATCTTTTCCTATCCGCCGTTCACCTCCAAATAAGTCAATGTGGGAGATTTCAACAATTGGTGCCTTTTCCCATGATGCCTGTATATTTTGGTCACCATTACCAAACCAAACCAAACCAAACCAAGCCTTTTCCCACTAGGTGGGGTCGGCTATATGGATTTGACGACGCCAATCAAATTTGTTTAGGGCCATGTCCTCCGTTAGATCCATGTAGGCAATATCATGTTTAATAGTTTCTTTCCAACTTCTCTTGGGTCTCCCTCTCCCTCTCCTACTCTTGGCAAATTCCATGCTTTCACACCTTTTAACAGGTGCCTCTGTTGGACGCCTTCTAACATGGCCGAACCATCTCAGTCGATTTTCTCTCATTTTATCTCCAATCGGTGCTATTCCTACTATGCCCCTAATCTCCTCATTCCTAATCCTATCTCTCCTTGTGATCCCGCACATCCATCTTAGCATTCTCATCTCCGCAACTTCCATCTTCTTGACATGATTATGCTTTACTGCCCAACACTTTGATCCATATAACAACGCTGGCCGTACCGCCACCTTATAATACTTTCCTTTAACCTTGAGGGGGACTTTCTGATCACACAAGACCCCCGAAGCACTCCTCCATTTGGTCCACCCGGCTTGAATCCTGTGACTTACATCAGTATCAATCCCTCCATTTGGTCACCATTACCCATAAGAAAAAATTCGAGGCCAACTTCAGTGGTGGATTCTTTTGTGTCTTGCTCTGTCTTCTTAGTCTGTAATTCCTCTACCAATGGTTCCTCAATATGGTCATCTGCTGTTATTTGACATAATTTATCTTCTCGGGGAGTAACTTTCCCCAAATGAGATTGTTTAAACATGTGCTCCACATGAATTGCTTCCCAATATGCCTCATGAATGATCTTGCAGTCATTCATTCTCTCCACTATATCCGGTCCCAAGCCTTCTCAGAAAACTAATTAAATCATGTTCCTCATCATCCTCTAATCCACATGCATCTTGGAGCCTTGAAAATTGGCCAGAGTATTCAAGAATGGACAACTCTTCTTGGTTCAAATCAAGAAATTGCCGAAAATAGTCTTCATTCTCATAATACTATATTCCATTTTCAAGTGCATATTTGCCTCTTTGAAGTGCATTGTAGAATTTACTGATATGCAATTTCATATTGATTTTGATGTAAGAACGGACTGGACCTTTTCTGTAGATCTACTCTTCAAAAGCACACAGGCGAAAATTGATCTGAAATCAAACGTCAGAACTCGGATGACTCGTATATCGTATAAATAATCAAGGCCTTTGATTTCAATCTGCTCTTTTTATCAATTATGTTGATGTCACTGATGAAGTCCAGCTATTCTGGAATGGATACCACTGATGGTTCTTGGGCTGGGCAACCTCTTTAAACAACTCAGAATTGACCCGCACTGACCTAGATTTAGTAACCAGGTCCAACCTGAGTTGGATCAGGCACGTGCAGAGGACAAGTGAAGCCCAACTCCTGTCCCTAACTCAATTTATGTGTCGAAAAAGAACAAAAAGGATTGGAAGACCCTATTCCTTTCGACTTCGTTTGCTCAGAGAAATCAAAAGGTTCTCCTCCGCTCTGCCAATGACGACGATGATCGTGGTTGCAATGAAAATCCGCTAGGCGATGGAGCTTTTGTAGAAGACGATGGGTTCTTATGCACTTGACGATTGCAAAGAAGATGTTGGCGAAGGCAGTGATCGTTGATGATGGTGGTCTTGACGGCTGATACCGAATGATGCAGGTGCTGGTGATGATGGAGACAATGGTGCAGGTACACTTTTACCTTCTTCGTCATTCTCTGATTCTCTTTCTCCTCTTTCTCCTCTTTCTTTTTTAATGAGAAAATTGGCCGATGGGGATTTTGGTCAGGGATTGGAAGTGTTGGAGCTTCGAATATTTGGTCTAGGTCGAATAGGGTGTTGTGATGGGAATGGGAATGGTTTCAGACAAGTGGGGTTTGGGGTCAGGTTTTAGGGATCAGGGTTGGCTTTCGGCAGGTTAGGGATCTGGGATGGAGATGGAGAGGAAGATGGGGGCAGCTAGTGGTTTCGGTTTAGGGATGCTTGGATTCAGGAAGAATAATTCGATCCAGGGGTTTCTTTTTTTTTGGGTTGTGAAGGTTTTTTTGGCATTTTGGAGGAGGATAGGATGGGGCGCAAAGGATTTGAATGGGATCTCGAGCAATGAGGGATAGGGCTTTCAGGTTTCAGCAGTAGGATGGTGGTGGGGAAGGGCTGTGCAAAGGATAGGATCGGAACAGATGGTGGGTGAGGAATGGATAAGGGATGGATAGGGGTAATCACGCCGATCAATCAACGGATCGTTCGGCTCTGATACCAAATGCAAGCCCTAGGGTTAGGAATTGCGTGGAGTGCCGAAGCACGTGTTCGCAGACACTTCAACAAGTCTCTGCAGAGACAATAGCGAGGATGCACCTCAATGAGAAAACCCAATTCAATTCATCAACTCTAAAAACCAATATCTACAATGCCATATGGATAGGAAAAAGAAAACTTAGTCCCTAAGAAATCTAATTAAAGTAGGAAACTAAGCAAACTAGAATCCTATCCTAATTACAATTCTTTAAATAAAATTAGAAACTAATGGCATATAATTAGTGAATAAAAATCTTAAATCTACTTGGGTCCTACACATGTGGCCTGAGGTCCATCTGCATCAAGTTTTCCTCTTTTATCCATCATTTATAGGTTAAGTTAGCATACCTTAAATTTGCATATAAAAGAAAGATGATCTTTCTCATAAGTCATTACAGTTAGTCGAGCCAAAATGCACAAGCAAAAAAAAAAAAAAAAAAACGTGCAAATATGCACAATAAAATGACATGATGTCATTTTTGAATTTAAGAGGGTGGTGATTTCTATCTGAAGTACGCAGGATGAAAATGATAAGAGTCTTTTTCTTATGGATAGGACGCAGACAGATATTACCCTCCTACTTACAGCCATATAATGGTGGTAGATGGTGAGACTCATGAGTTTCTAAGCCTAAGGATCACATAATTCCAGCCCGTAATTGAGGAACTATAATATAGATTACGGGAGAAATGTCTGAAAAATTACAGACAGGTTAAGATCAGAAAGATTGCATAGACAAAAAACGAAAATGTTGCAACGAATCATGCTTCTTACCATGGGCCGTAACCATCACTACTTGTTTCTGTTGGACTCTCACTGGTATCCCATATCTTTAAGGTAAGATCATCACTGCAAAATCCAGCCACCATTATTCAGCTTCTTGAGGTAAACTCATATCTTTGAACAATTTTTGTATTGTCAGTACTCTTGGATGATGTGAAAATATAAACAAGGAAATCTGAACAAATCAAAGCCATGAATACATACCTACAAGTGACCATTCTATCTCCTGCAGAGTTGAAAGATAATGCCCAAACTGTAGATGAATGTCCACTAGAATGCAAAAACAAATAAATAAATAAATAACAACCAAGAAAAAAAATAAAGACAAACTCTGCAAACCAAAATAAAGTGGTGAACATAAAGATGCATAGGAAACAAATTCGGTGCGGAATGTGGATCTCAAAAGAAACTTCTAAGAGACATGGAGGATTCCACTACAAGCTTCATGCAAGTGAAAAACTAATAATAAACAATAATAATAAGTGCCTTTTCATTTTAAAATTAAGCTGATTTAAACCCACACCTCATGGTTGCAACAATGAGCACATTCAACTGTGCTATGCACTACTGTTGATATGCATAATATAGTTAAAAACATGCTTTAAAGATTCTGATATTCTAATGATAAATGCACAAGTCTCCTATTGGATTTTGTGTGTCAGCTTTCAAAGAAAATATAAACTATTTTTGGCATCTAATGCATGCATAGAAACGGGCATTGAATGCATTACTTCTTTACTAAGAATAGATAAACCATATTAAACACAAATCATCTTCTTTGATAAGAATATATTAAATGATCACATTACTTCTCTACTAAGTGGACCAAGAATAGAATGATACTTCATGCTAAACCACATGTAATGCATTCATTAATGATGGCCATGGTGTTATACTAAAAAAGGCCAAAACAATCCAGCAGTGATGATCATGGTGTTATCAAAATGTGAGTTCTGAGAAGAGAAGCTTTAAATGGCTTTTTTCAACCTTCATTCTTTAATTTTCATTGAAGACATTGCACTGACCAATTAGACAGAGGTGCATACAAATAATCTTTGTAAGTGAATACGAGACAGCTTGAGTTTGGACCTAGTTTGATCCCAAAGATAGTGTTATTGTTGATGTTTCTGGCCACACTTCAGCTGGACTCTTTAACTATCTTCAAGAAGCGTCTACATCCTATGTAAGACCCGGATCCTAATTTCACTGTTTTAATACTAATTAATTACAATAAAGGGTAACTAATTATGTTTAGTTGTTAGTTAGGCAGGTGGAGGTGGAGGTTCAGTGGTTTTGTATGTTAAGAGTAGAGGTTGGGTCAATTCGAAGGTCATAGAACCTTAGTTTAGTGCCCTAGAGGACCTAGTTGGAATTTTGGGAAAGGTCGAGGGGAATTTCAGGATTTTTTTGATGACCTTTTTTGTCATTTTGGCTTCGTTGGGAGGATAATACTATTTTGAGAAACTTTCGTGAAGAATCCTCACCCATCTGATGTCCAGAAGGCCTTCATTTAGGCCAGCCAACTGCTTTTTCACATTAGTGTTGGTCAAAATGACACTTTTAGAAAAGTTGACTTTTTGACCAAGACCTCGAGAATTGTCAATCTTGCACAATGCAACTTGTTTCGATGGCTAAAAAACCCTTTTTTAAGACCAATGTAATCTTGTCCACAAGTTTCCAAGGGCAAACTCGTCAATCCCCAAAAGCAAGTCTATAAAAGCAAGGACCATTCTCAGATTATTACTTCTTCCTTCTCCAACAAGAAAAGACATTCACCTGGTTCTGTTGTGGCCCTTTTCTCCTTCATTCCTTCACCAAATCAAGATTCCGTTCTGTAGAAATTTTTCTCCTTGTCTCCGTGATCATCCACATCCAATTTCATCCAAATCCAAGGTGGGCCGCCCCTCTCCCATCGATTGGCCTATTCCAACAACTCTCACTGAAGTTCGTTCTATAAAAGGTTCATTTGAGATTTCAGCAATATTATGGCTCCTATCACTGAATTTATGAAAAAGGGAGAGTTTAAGTACACAAGTGCAGCCACTAAAGCCTTAGAAAGAATTAAGCAAAAGGTCACGAAAGCCCTTGTATTGCAACCTCCAGATTTTGTCAGTCTTTGAAGTTGCTTGTGATGCTTCTACTGTTGGCATTGGAGGACTTCTGAGCCAAAAAGGTCACCCGGTAGCATTCTTTAGTGAGAAGCTCTTTGATGCCAAGCATAAATACTCACCATATGATCTAGAATTATGCATCGTTGTGCAAGCATTACGACATTGGCGACATTATTTGGTTGGAAAAGACCATCTTATATTCTGAGCAACAGGCATTAAAACATATTCAATCTCGGCAGCATGAGTGATCCTCAAGTCAAGTGCGGCACCTATCTTCAAGAATTCACCTTTAGTCTCCGTCATACAGCAAGGAACGACAATATGGTGGCTAATGGCTAATGCATTAAGTCGTCTGAAACATCTCCTCACTACTATGTAAGTCACTGTACCAGGTTTTGAGCAGATAGCAGGAGTATGCAAACGACAAAGATTTTGGCACTATCTATTCTGATTTTTATATGGTGACCAGGACAAGCACACACATTACAACATCCATGATGACTTTCTATTCAGAGGTACCAAACTTTGCCTGCCTGCCACTTCTTTTCAAGAACATGTTCGCGAATTACAGTCAGAAGGTTGTAGTGGTCACTTGGGGCGTGATAAGACGCTTGCTTTTGTGGGTGATCGCTATTATTGGCCAAGCATGAAGCTTAATGTTATAATCATTTGCGAAAGATGTTGCACTTGTCAATTTGCTAAAGGTAACAAAAAGATTACAGGGTTATATCAGCCACTGCCAATTCCATCTTCATTGTTGCTAATCATTTCTCCAAAACGGCACATTTTATCCCATGTACCAACGTGGGTGCATGCAAAGTCACTCAATTATTCTTCAAGGAAGTTGTCCGTCTTCATGGCCTTCCCAAGACAATCGTATCAGATCGTAACAAGAAGTTCATGAGTTACTTTTGGAAGACTTTGTGGATGACAGCAAAGACAAAACTTCAATTTTCTACTGCTTACCATCCGCAAACCGATGGTCAGATAGAGGTAGTTAATGAAACGCAATCATATCACCACATGGGATCAAGTTCTACCCATGGCTGAATTTCTTATAACAATCATGTCAATCGCTCCACAGGAATTTCACCATTTGAAGCCATCACAGGTGTTCGTCCGTGCTTGCCTATTTATCTTTGTCCCCTTACCTTTTGAAGCGCGACCTAGTGCTTTCACCATTTGAAGCCATCACAGGTGTTCGTCCGTGCTTGCCTATTTATCTTTGACCCCTTACCTCTTGAAGAGCGACCTAATGTTGAAGCAGACAACTTCATTAAACAAATGCAACAGATACATGATGAAGTTTGACGCCATATCGCCGCTAGCAATGACGACTACAAGGCTCATGCGGACAAACGCGGTCCCTTTCTTGAGTTTTCTAAAGGAGAATGGTTATGGCGTGTATCCATCCGAAACGGTTACCACCAGAAGCTAATAAGAAGTTGCATCCAAGTAATGCGGGCCCATTCAAAGTTTTGAAGAAACTTAGCTCCAATGCCTTGCCTATACTCTGGAGCTACCATCAAATCTTGGTATCAGTCCAACATTCAATGTTGCATATCTCACACTCTACTGTAGATAATCTTTTCTATGTAATAGATTCCTTTACAATAGCCACATGCTGCTTTCTGCTTGACTTCTAAGGAGATCACTCATGCAGTCTCATTGCTAATATATCGCGCGCGCAACTAAAATACACTTCAAATGTTTTGCAATTGCAACGACTTGTCCACCAAATGAAATATAAATGAGAGTTAAAATCTTGAATTGAAAGACGTACAGCATAACTCCATCTTAAACAAGTTTGTATAACAAGTCTCCAGCGGAACATAAAACTTTTGCTACAAACTTAAGAGTTGATAAACTTGAAAACAACAGATACCATACCAAGTATTAGATCTAATTGTAGATGTGGAAACATTAAATTTTATGAAAAGTAGACTTTAAACATAAAGAGATGAATGCTAAGGGAACAAAAAGATAAACTAGAAGCACAAAGACATAAGAGTTCATCTATTTCCCAACAAGCAAAAAATAAAAGAAAAAATTGAAATGGCTGCAAATCCATTCTCTGAGACAACTCCAAAACAAAAAGGAAACATGAAAAATTGTAAAATAATACCTGCTAGATTGATTTAATGTTTGCACACAGTGCCAGTCATCACTGTCGCCATCCTCTGCCCAAATCTGATATTGTATAAAACAAATTGAATTTGTTATCCAATATAGAAAACCTTCTCAACTCTATGGAACAAACAGATATTTTCTTCATATACCTTAATTGAGTTATCATAGCTAACAGAAACCAAAACATCCATAAATGGATGCCACTGCACCATCTTCACATCCTGTGTATGTCCTTGCAATACTGAAGCACACTCAAATTCATTTCCAGGCTGTACCTCCCATATCCATACAGATTTATCTCGCCCACAAGTGGCCAGCAAAGACCCAGAAGAATTCCAAGAAACACTTTTTACTTCATTTTCATGACCCTGTACATAAAAATTGTAATTAACAAAACAGGTGCAGAGCGATGGAGGATCATTAGAAAAACATACCCATATTGTTTCTACTACCTCTAAAGATGAAACACATTCAAAATCATCCCCAACATTCTTCCAAATTGCTGTGGTAGCATCAAAACTTGCAGTGGCCAATAGCTTCCCACATGGTGACCAAGCACAAGACCTTACAGTCCTTGTATGCGTATCTTCCAATATAGCCTGCATAAAATTTCATACTCCAATAATTACTGAGAAAATTATAAGAATTGTTTTAGAAGCAAATATTGTACTATTACAAGGACTCGCTGGCTATGATTATGATAAGAACAGTATGCATATATCCATTGAATAAACAAATGGAAGAGAGAGAGTGGGCGTGAGAGGGAGGGAGACGTTTGACTAATCTGACATTTAACTCAAGATTCTTACTTGCATGGCATCATCATCATTAAAGCCTTGCCCCAACTATGTTTCAGTCGCTACATGAATTCTATTTCTCCATTCCAGTCTATCCTAAGCCAAGACCTCAAATAGGTTGCACTTTTCTGATCCATCCTTACAACTTTCATCCATGTCCTCTTTCGCCTAGAGTTTTTCCATGAGGGGACATCAACTCGCATAGAAAAACTTCTCATTGGCGCAGTCGCAGACCTATGTTGGACATGTTCAAACCAACCCAAACGAGTCTTCGTGCATCACCCATTGATGCCACCCCTAAATGCTGCCGAATGCACTCACTTTCAATTCTATCTTTCCTAATTTTACCACACATGCCTATGTTGGACATGTCCAAACCATCTCAAACAAGTGTCTTCATGTATCACCTATTGATGTTACCCCTAAATGCTCCCAATTGCACTCATTTCCAATTCCATCTTTCCTAATTTTACCATACATCAATCTCAACATTTTTATCTCTGCTGACTATTTTTTTGTACGTATTGTTCCTTATTGGAGTATTTTCTCATAATTCATGTTGGAGTAGTGACAAAAGTTTTACACTTGACTGTCAACCTACCTGACGCAACCATCCTTTATCCAAGCTTGGGAACAGCAATTACAGAAACTAGGGGAATCTCCGGCTTTCATGACATGAAATCACAAAAAAAAAAAAATCCTTGTACATTCAACGAACAACAAGCAAGAATTATCATTACATCGATATGAGTGTATTAGTGTATTACATCACAAGTTACCTGTAATACAGTTAGCTTCAAGAAATAAAAACAAGAGACATGATCATGTACAATGAATTGCATCACAAGTTGCTTATAATACAGCTGAGACTACCAGAACTGGAGAACCACTATTGAGCTGAAAATCAAAGAGAATTTGGAGGAAATATTTTATGATCCTCAAAGTGAGGTCTCATCCCTGGATGAAGGTTCAATTGTAGATCTTGAAATGGTAGAGCTAGCAATTAAAGATTCAAACGTGGATATTCTAAACCTAGAGATACAGGATCATCAAGGGGCAGTTATGCCATAGACAGTTGATGGATATACACCATTACAACCATTAGTCCTGGAGTACAACAAGCTTGTAAGGAGGTCCAAAAACAATTGATTTTGTGATTGGCAATTGGAAACAATGGAGTCATGATGTTCAAATAACCAAAGCATCGTTTATGTCAGTCCTAGCAAATGCAAGCAACAACCTATCAATGGTTAATGGCCATTCAAATTTGGCAATCTAACAGCTACGACAATAGCCATTGGGTTCTTCTCCGTGTTCTTCCTTATTTCCTTATTCTGCATCTCTAGGCTTGCAAAAGATACGAAGGCAAACATCTACTCTCTACTATCCATTGGGTAAAATCATGTTTCTTTTTGTTGTGCAGAAGAGGACTAGTTTCTCTTCTTCCCCCTGCCCTTTCCGCATGCGCAAATCTCGAAGACATGTCACCCTACAGCACATGTGACGTCCACTCAGGCCTGCTATCGTGCGCAGTTGCGCACGGCCCATTTAAAATATGCAGACAGCACCAAATAGTCGAACCAGGTTGAACGGGTCACCGGACAAACCAGGTCGAACAGGGTCAGGTTTAGGTAAAACAGACCTGTGCCCAACAGCAGTAGCGCTAACATCATCAGCATGCATGAACACTTTTTTTTTTTTTTTTGGTAACATGGGAATCCGCTGACACCCCTTCGGTTGATCATTGATAAATCCACAGATACATAGAACCACCCACTAGCCCTATGTATTGGGTAAGGCCTTAAGAGATTCAAAGGCAGGACCTCATATTAAAACTTAACTTCCTAACCACACAAACATCATCAGCATGCGTCAACACTTGACATCACCTGATGATGCAAGTAGCGGTCAACCTCTCTCCATTGACCAAATTAAGACCATTCAACTTCAGTCGCAAATATTGCAGCCATCTGGGAGGAAATATCTTCATAATCGGAGAAAGAGAAAGATGATCCACCGGTTCAAAAAGGGATTAAGTTAGCAATAGTGGCCAGTGGTTTCTAAACTTCCCTTTTACTTTTAAGTTTTGGATATATCTTCTAGATCACCCCTACATAACCTCGCAAGAGGCAACATACTGAATGAAAGAAAGGAACTTTCCTGTATGTTTCTATCGGTTAAAAGTTCTTGTCATTGTATGTGGATGACATTTTGATTGCTAGTAACGATCTATAAGCAATCTCTGTAACCAAATAATTATTAAAGTCCCACTTTAAGATGAAAGACATAGGTGAAGCCACATATGTACTAGGCAAAAAAAATCATAAGAAATAGGCGGATTAGGAGGAGAACTTTTCATAAGAATCGTATTTGGAGAATGTGTTAAAATGGTTTGAAATGGAGACATCCAAGTCAATCGAAACTCCCATTTGCAAAAGCATGAAATTATCCGGCAGTCAGTGTCCCATGAGCAAAGAGTATAAGATCATGTGAGTGAATAGCCTCGCACTCACGCAGTGGGAAGAATCAAGTATGTGATGCTAGGCATTAGATCAGATTTAGGATTCGCTGTGGGTCTAGTAAGCAGAAACTTGAGGAATCCAGGTTTGTTGTATTGGCAAGCAGTAAAGAGGAGTCTATGATACATCAAAGGAACACTTGAAACACCACATGTATTATCAGAGGTATGATGTGCAACTGCATGGCTATTCAAATGCCAATTACACTGGTAACTTGGACAAGGAAAAGTCCACAAGTAGTCGTCATGTTTTCACATTTTGTGGGGATGTTTCCTGGGGTAGTAAGAAATAGACCTCAGTAGGGTAGCAATGTCGGCAGCTGAAACAAAACATAAAGCCCACAATAGATAGCCAAGAGGCCAGCCATCTGGTTGAAACGCTCATGAAGTGATTTGAAGTTAGTGGGAGCAGATAGATATCAAGGTGAGATATCATTCTATTAGAGATGAGGCTGAGAAATTATAGATTATAGACTTATAGTCTCATAAGGGAATTTCTTTTATGATCATGTAATCAATATGGGATAGAGATTCGTTTGAGTATCCAGCAGAGCAATCGAACACAACAAGGGGACTCCTCGAGAGCACTGTACCATCAGATATTGACTCATTCTTCACATCTTCAAGACTGTCTGCAGGAGACTGCAGCGAACAAGACCCCCTCGAGGCCAACGCGGCTGTCGACCACATCTGGTACTCCCACAAATCACCAAAAATATGCAACAAGCCTAACTTTCATGAAGCCCCATAACATCAAAATAAGAAAACAGAAATAAAACTCTCAACAGCACAAAAACCCTCGCATAACCAAATCAAGTTCCACAGATTGGATTGCATGTCAAATGTCTTCCACTGAAACATTCCAAAATCAAAAAGCCCATCAAAACCAACCATTAATCACTCCCCCAATTAAATCTACATAAGCATTCTAAATGACACCAAATCTACAACAACAGCAGCAGCAACAATCAAAACACTACTTTATCGAAAACATAACAATTCCACTACAAAATTAAGCTTGATCAAATGCGAACTAAGAGAAGGAATCAATGAAATCGTGATCAGACCTTGCATTCCCAAGAATCGGTCTTTTTCCCCGGATTCTGCTGCCAAACCCTAACAGTCTTATCTCCACTGCAGGACGCGAGCATTGGATAGACGGGATTCCACGCCAGGCCCCAAACCCTGTCCATGTGCCCTTCGAGCCTCTGAATCTCCTGCAGCTCCACATCTCCTTCAAGAAGATCCATCTCTATCTCTCTCTTTCTCTCTCGCTGCCTGCAGAGAGATCAGATCTAAGTCCGAAGAAGAAGAAGAAGAAGAAGAAGAGAGACGAAGAAGAAGAAGAAGAGAGACGAAGAGAGACGAAGAACATACAAGCATGAGGAGGAGTAGAGGCTTTTATTGTGGGCGCGGGCGGCTGCGAAAGAAGAGAAGTCGGAAAGATCCTCGACCCGATAATTTACAGATTAGCACGAGCCTTTTGTTTGTACATTTGTGGGTCACGGTCACGGTCACGGTCACGGTCACTCACGGGGACCCAGCCACTTGCTAAGCTGACTCGTGACTCGGCCGAGTCAATTTTTAAGGAGAGACTCCGTATGTATGGAAAGATTTGTAACGACGGTTTATATTTTTTCTTAGAGGATTTTATAGAAAAAATTTCAGAATTTGACCATTTCTTGTAAAGGGTCCCTACTAACGAGGTCTGTGAAGCCTTATTTCATTTTTTTTCCAATTTTGTTAGGATCAACGCTGGCGTCGCTCATCAGAGCATCCTCCTAATGTCGTGTTCTTCTTCTCCTCTCTTCCTATTTCTCCATCTCTCCCACTCTATCTTTAATAGAAAGCCCTTTTGGCGATGACTTTCAAATGTGGGGACCTTGAAAAATCTGACAAGGAAGCCAGAAAATCACCGAAACACCGACGGGAGGATCACGATAGCCACTAAAAAGGGCAAACATATAGTTTTGACCATTGTGTCATGCCTGAAATTACAAAAAAAAAAAAAAAAAAGTGACATTAGAGTTCCAGAATATATGGAGACAAAAAGAAGGGGGGGGGGGGGGAATGATGCAGTTACCTTGGTGGTGAGGCTTAGATCAAGAGGACATGCCCCTTCATTAGGAAAGCGTGCTGCTTGGTCACTTAGCTTACTAGGACGAGTAAACATCTCACCTTCATCATTAGGCCCGTCGACCACATCAATCTCAATAACCATAGCCTTTGTCTCCTCCTCTATATATGCTACACCAACAAGTTCTCGATATGAAATCAGAGATATTGAGTGGCAAGAGGTACGCACTGTTGGTAAACTTGGTGACCACGCTGAATCCTGTCCATGACAATGAATTTCTATGTAGCTAATACTTCATAAAACATAGCAAAGTCAAGATCTCGTTGGCATCTCCAATATAGGAGATGGAACCCCAAGCTATTTCTAAAAATTATTTAATTTTCCATTTTACAAAGAATTTGTATGTAGCCAAATACATGCATCTACACTATGGTAATGTTTGGATCATCTTAAGTTTGGGTCTTAATGTCTTGTGTCTTAAGCGCTAAGATAAAAAAACTAAATAAGATTGTTTGGTACACAATAACAACATGTCTTAAGCGCTAAGACGAATTGTTATTTAAGACGAGATTTATCTTAATTATAGGAGCTCGAAATCTAACTCCTGGAATTAAGACCCCAACATCTTAAGCGGTAAGACAGTTTAGGACTTTAAAATAATTTTAAAATTCTCGTAATAACCCTCACCAATATCAACGATTGCAGCCCTAATCTCTATTTCTATTTGGTTGCTCATGCGTCTAAAATGAAGCTCTTCCTTATGCGACAAGCAACATCGATCTCCTTCTTCTTGTCTTGGATCCAAAAGCCAAAGAGTTATAACTGATGAAAGACGACGAACTCGTCTTCCCTGTCTTTCCTTAAGTCTCTTTTCTAGTAACTGATGAAACCTTTTGTCAACAATCACCAACTCTCCATCTCAAAACCCCTCTCCTCCTCTTATGAGCCCACCTCCGTCCTCGACCTCCGCTCCAGCCCCGCCTCCTCCGCCATCCCCGCCGGCGTCCTCACGGACAAACAACCATCCTCCTTCCTCCCCATCGACGAATGGGACTCCATGCTCTGGGACCTCAGAGAAAAAGACGATCCTGCCCCCGCCCTCGCCAACACTATTCCCCAATACGAAACCCTAAACCCCTAAAAGACCCGATCTCATCTTCCATCCATCCATCCATCGAAACATTCGATCTTTCCCAAATCCCCTCCTCTTTTGCCTCCTCTTTCAATCGGTTCCAGCTCGAGTAGCTGATCCAAGCAGCTGAATGCGTCGACTCAAACGATCTTCCTCTCGCGCAGGTGATATTTGCGTGGCTCAATCAACAGCTCCTCAATCCGGTCGGAAATCTGCTCCAGCGAGCCGCCTTCTACTTCAAAGAAGCCTTGGAATCACTCCTCCTTGGACAACAATGACAACACCGCTCGAATATCGCATCCTCCCATTTTGAGACGGTGCAAAAGATCGTCGCCTGCAAAGCCTTCTTTGATCTCTTTTCGATCTTTCAGAAGACGGCTTAAAACCATTATTTAAAAAATGATAGAAATTACCCTTAACTTAAGACATAGATAAGATGCATTACCAAACAGTCTTATTCAATTCAGATCTCATGGCGTTCGGGTGTTGCCAAACGATCTTATTATAGAACAACTAATTAGATATTAAACTAGCAGCTCTAATAAGATCTTAAACTGACAGATCTTTTTCAGACAGATAAGACGTCAAAAGAATAAGACGGTCCAAACACACCCAATAACAAGTGAAACAATGATACATTTTTTAGTTTGGTTTACATTGATTTTTTGTTGTGGCCAAATGCAGCCATTAAAGATAGAGTGGGGGAGATGGAGAAATAGGAGGAGGAGAAGAAGAAGAATGCATTAGGAGATGCTCTGACAAGCGACGCTAGCGTCGCCCCCATCAGAGATGATCGTTGCTCCTTTCAAAGTTGAAAAAAAAAAGGCCTGACAGACCTCATTAGTGTTGTACAATTTGCGGTGACCCTTCGTGAAAAATGGCCAAATTTCAGGATTTTTCTCGTAAAATCCTCTTTTTCTTATCTTTGTAATTCCTTGAATATATGGATTTATTAATTTGGAACCAGTGCAAACAAATAGGTCCATTTGATAATAGATTTTTCATGTATTTCAATTTCTCACAAACGAACAAGTCGATTTGATAATGAGTTCTTGTGTATTTAATTTCATGCAAATAAATGGCACATTTGAGTATTTAGACTTCAATTCCATGTAAAACAACAGGCATGTTTGATCATGGGCATTTGAATGCATAGATGAAAATGGGAAAAAAAAAGAATTTTCTTTTCTTTTCGGCCTGTGCATGTGAGGTTAGTGTAAGGGCATAACCTTGGCCCAAGCCCTTTTGATTGCCTTATGTGTGGGCCACAGGGGAAACAACTAGCCAAATTCACTCATGGCTATGTCGAGTCACCTTATTGGGACAAGGGCCAAGTCAAATATATAGGGAGATTATATATAAAAATATTGAAAGATATATTAATGACATTTTTTAACACTTAGTTTTCATATATTTTTAATAAATGATTTATTAATTTGGATGAATATCATGGAAACAAGTGAATTAGAATGTATTTAAAGTTTTATAAATATTTCATCTATTTTTTAAATATTTTTAAAATAATTTAAATGAAGATTTTGACTTTTCACAATGACTCACCTGTGTCAGGTCTTTATTTTTTTTAGTTGGTGAGTTTACTTGAGTTCGTAGTTTTCCAGCCTTATATGTGGCCAATTTTAATTTGGTGATCCGAGCCATTGAACAGGTGGGCCTTAACCGAACAATTGTTTAAAGATTTCTTATTTGTTTTTTATGCTAATTGATGTGTTATCTTCAAGCCCATTAATTTATAAGACAACAGTTGACATTGAGAGACCTTATATAGGTGAAACTTTTATGGGCATGGCCCATTATATATATTAAAGCAAAGGAAGAGGTGAAGAGGTGGGCTGTTTCTTTCAAGTTTGATAATACCGTGTGATATTTCTTTAAAGTTAAAGACCAAACTGTTGGAATTTGAGACGCATTGAGAAGTTTAATGAAGAATTGAAGAAATTAGTATCTCAAGTATCATCTTGTGTTGGAATTATTGTCAACACAATGTCACAAGTGTGGTGTTGATAGAGCTTCAAAGAGAAAACAGAGCTGAAACAGAACAGTATAGGAAATCAGAATTTCATCTGTCAACCGGTATTTCTACCGGTAGAACAGGGGTAGAAAAGGGGTAGAAAAGGCTGACCCTGAGATTTCCATCTGTCAACCGCAAGTACTACCGGTAGAAGTGGCTGTTCTGAAAGTTCTACCGCAAGTACTACCGGTAGAAGTGGCTTAAATTCTAGCAGAAGCTTGGACATGAGAATTTCATCTGTTCTACCGCAAGTACTACCGGTAGAACACACGGGAAACCTGAGTTGCGCAGAAATAGAAGTTTTGCACGAAAATTCAGGAAACTTAAGTATTTCGTTTGGGACTCTTTCTAAACGAATTGTAGCCTATTTTGAACACTCTTAAGGGTTACCATAACCTATATAAAGGCATGTTTGGTTCGTTTTTAAGAACACAAGAAGAGAAAAAGAAGAGAAGAAAAGAGAGAGGGTTTTGGAGAGAAGAAGGTGTTGTTGCTGTGTGCAGTCTTGCCTCATGTTTCTACAGCAAGTGTGGACGAGAATGTGCTCTTGAAGATGGTGTTTCGTCCATAAGATAAGTGTCTCTCTGTTTATGCTTTAATTGTCAATTGTAAAGGATTGAGAGAGAGAGAGAGATTGTAGAGGGGAAGGGCTATAGAAAAAGGTTTTTACTTTTATTCTGTAGAACATCAAGTTGGTGCTTGGTGTTAGGGGTTTGGTGATCCTATCTGTTGGTGCAGATAAATTGTAAAGGGAGTCGGTGCTTCCTAGATAGTTGGTGCTATCTGAAACTCAAGGGAGTAGGTGCTTCCTAGATAGTTGGTGCTATCTGAAACTAAGGGTTGGTGCTCTTTGTCATTGGTGCGACTAAATAGATTCAGATCTGTCCCGGATTGGTGTTCGGACAGTCTTTGAACCGTGGACGTAGCCTTACGGTGAACCACATTAAATCTGGTGTCCTTGTGTGTTTTGATTTGCTTTTGTTGTTAAATTGGACCTGTTTTTAAAGAATCAATGATTCACCCCCCCTCTCAGTGATCGCGATATCTAACAATTGGTATCAGAGCGTAAGGCTCCCTTGATAAGCTTAACACGCTAAGGGTGATCTCTTGTCAAATCACATGGCAACCAATACAGGGAATAAGAAAGCACCTTTGTTTGATGGTTCTAATTACTCCTTCTGGAAGATCAGAATGCAGGCTTTCATTAAGTCACTTGGCTATGATGTCTGGGAGACTGTCAGAGTCGGTTACAATATTGCCATTGTACCCAATGATGCTGCAACGAAGAAGTTAGCAGACAACGACTCTAAGGCGCAGAATGCACTCTTTAGTGGCCTTGTGGACAGCGAGCTGGTCAAAGTAATTGCATGCAAAACAGCCAAGGAAATATGGGACAAGTTGAAAAGCATTCATGAAGGAGATGAGAAGATCAAAGAAGCAAAATTGCAAACCCATCGCTCTCAATTTGAATCTCTTCGCATGGAGGAAAGTGAGAATGTTGACTCATATTTGCAACGAATGAATGAAGTCACGAATGACATTCGTGGACTAGGGGAGGAGATTAAAGAACCAGTCATCGTCAAAAAGGTTCTAAGATCTCTTCTTCCCCGGTTTGATTCAAAAGTCTCGGCCATAGAAGAAGCCAAGGATCTGAATGAATTTTCCATGGATGAGTTGCATGGTTTACTCACTGCCTATGAGATGCGCATAGGTAAGACGTCTTCATCTGATAGAGAAGCGGCCTTCAAAGTTCAGAAAAAGGGAAAAGAGACTGCTGGTCATGATTCTGATACTGATGATGATGAGCTTGAGGCTCAATTTGTTAGAAAGCTGAAGAAAGGAAGCAATGGAAAGTACAAAGGGAAGCTACCCTTTAAATGCTTCAATTGTGGCGGTGTTGGTCACTTTGCTGCGAAGTGTCCACTGAAAGAAAATAATGATGATGACTCTTATGTTGATAAGAGTAAGTGGAAGAAAAAATTTCAGAAAGAGGGGCAAAGCAAAAAGCTTCATCAGTCAATATAATGACAGCACGTCTGAAACTTCAGACGATGATGAATCAGCCGAGGCAACTGAAGCTCTCTTCATGGTTACCGTTGAAGAAGAAGAGGAGCAAGAGCCGGAAGAGGAAGAGGAGGCTGAGGTCAATCTCGAAGAAGAACTCATTGCCGCACTTGAGGAGCTTAGCATGGAACGAAAAACAAGTAAGAAAAATCTGAAACTTCTTCATGAATCTGAAAGTTCAATCATGCTTTGAAAACTCAAGTTGAAGAATATGAAAGAATGGTGGAAGTCCTTCAAAATCAAATAAGTATAAAAAAGGAAGAGGCTATGAAACTTGAAACTGAAATCGCTAGAGCAAAGGCTGAAAACTTGGAAAATAGCCGAAAACTCAAAGCACTCCAAGCGATTGAAGGGATAATGAAACTCAATGAAATTCTGAAAGTTCAAAAGCCCTTCCACAATAAATTTGGTATTGGATTTGAAACCGGAGAGTCCTCTAAAGCT
The DNA here is from genome assembly GCA_012931725.1 of Litsea cubeba. NCBI lineage: Eukaryota > Viridiplantae > Streptophyta > Magnoliopsida > Laurales > Lauraceae > Litsea > Litsea cubeba. Next base: position 47,161,595 of record CM022948.1, on the reverse strand, counting down.
GCATCTTCTTTGTTTATGAAACAAAGTGCCATACCTCTGAAGGCTACAAAGCATCAAATTCAGCCTAGTATTGAGATGGTCAATAAGAAAAGGGTTGTGGAGTTTAACCAGCCACCTAAGAAAGGAAGAATGTTCAGATTCTATGGTTATTGCTATCATTATAATAGATATGGACATAAAAGAGCTGATTGCAAATTCTATGTTAGAAACAGCCCATTTGTGACTAGGAACCCTTTTTCAATCCTAAACAGCCACAAAATTGAGTGCTATATGTGTCATAATTATGGACACTTGGCTAGGGATTGTAGGTTGCCTATAGCTAACCAATTTCAGGTTGAAAAGAAACCCAAGTTAGTTAAGGCATGGAGGGCAGAGAAAAGGGAAGGTAATTCCAAAGAATCTCTCATTGTGCAAACGGCATTCAATGCACAAAAGAAGACAGCACCATGGGTCCTTGATAGTGGTTGTTCAAGCCATATGACAGGTGATAAAGAAAGATTTGTCAAATTACAGCACTATGAAGGCGGATCAGTGAAGTTTGGTAACAATGATGGTGCCAAAATCTGCGGAAAAGGTGTTGTTCAGCTAAAGGCAAACAAGATCAGATCAGACGAGGTCTTATATGTGTCTGGACTAAGACACAACTTGCTTAGTGTGAGCCAGATCTGTGACAAAGGCCACGAAGTTGTCTTCACTAAGAATGGTTTTGCTATCAAGAAGTGTAGCAACGGCAAAACAGTGGCTACTGGAATCTAGGACTGCTGGAAATCTCTATACATTGTCAGATGGAGCTGAAAAGACTTGCTTGATGAGTCGGACAGAGGAAAGTTGGTTGTGGCACAAACGCCTTGGGCATCTAAACTTTGATAACATGTCAAAGATTTGCAATTCTAAGGCTGTCAGAGGAATGTCTACAGTTGAAAAGCCTTCCAACCCCATCTGCGATTCTTGTCAAAAGGGAAAGCAAACGAGGGTAATGTTCAAGTCAAAGGAGCATCATTCAAAGAAACCTCTTGAGCTAGTGCACACTGATCTCTGTGGACCGATGCAAACTCAAAGCACCAATGGAGATAAGTATTTTATGTTATGCATTGATGATTATACTCGTATGACATGGGTATTGTTTCTTAAGCATAAACATCAAGCACTTGATCGTTTTAAAGTGTTTAAAGCACAGGTTGAAAATATGCTTGGAAAACGTATCAAGATTTTAAGGTCTGATCGAGGCGGTGAATTCACATCTGAAGAGTTCACTAACTATTGTGAGCACCATGGCATTCAAAGACAGTATTCAGCCCCTAGAACTCCACAGCAAAATGGAGTTGTGGAACGGAAAAAACCGCACCGTTCAAGAGATGGCTCGTACAATGCTAACTGAGAGCAAGCTAGCTGACAAATACTGGAAGGAGGCAATCCATACGGCTGTATACATTCAGAATCGATGCTTGATCAGGCCACATGAAGACAAAACTCCTTATGAGCTATGGTTTGGGCGAAAAGCAACAGTCAAGCACTTCAGAGTCTTCGGTAGCAAGTGTTACATCAAGCGTCTTGAACAAAATCCGGGCAAATTTGATGAAAGAGCTGATGAAGGTATATTTCTGGGTTATTCCTCATCTAGTAAGGCTTACAGATGTCTTAACAAAAGGACCAGAAAAATCATAGAAAGTGCTGATGTTAGAATTGATGAAAACTATGAATCAAAGAATGGAACTCATTATGACAGTCCAGTCTATGAGGACTCGAGTGAGATTGATGATGAAGTAGCTAAACCTAATGATTCTGATGACTCAGAGAATGCTACACCTAGAAAGAAAAGCACTTGGGTAGAGCAACACCCTAAGGATCAAATCATTGGAGATCCTGAGGTCGGTGTTAAAACAAGACAAAGTGTAGTTAGCAATTACTCACTTGTGTCCACCATTGAACCCAAGACTGTGGCTGAAGCCAGTCTCGATGAAAGTTGGTTGAAAGCTATGCATGAGGAGTTGGAGCAAATTGAGAAGAACTCCACATGGGAACTAGTCTCTAGACCTACCGATAAGAATGTTATTGGTACTAAATGGGTCTTTCGGAATAAGCTGAATGAAGATGGTCAGGTCATACGAAACAAAGCAAGGTTGGTTTGTAAAGGCTATGCTCAAGTTGAAGGCATAGATTTTGAAGAGACCTTTGCACCGGTGGCTCGTCTGGAAGCCATTCGTATGTTTCTTGCATTGGCTGCATACAAAACCTTCAAGGTATTTCAGATGGATGTAAAGTCAGCCTTCTTGAACGAATTACTTGAAGAAGAGGTCTACATTGAGCAACCTGATGGTTTTACTATTAGCAAAAATTCAGACCTAGTGTGTAAGTTGAAAAAGGCTCTTTATGGGCTGAAACAAGCGCCAAGGGCGTGGTATGCAAGGCTGGACCTATATCTCCGCAAGATCGGTTTTGGAAAGGGACTGGTTGATAGCAATCTTTATGTCAAAACAGAGTTGAACAAACAGCTGGTTGTTATTGTTTATGTCGATGACATAATCTTTGGTGGCAACGATGAAGAAATGTGCAGGAATTTTGCTGAAGAGATGAAGAAAGAATTTGAGATGTCAATGCTTGGAGAACTAAAGTTCTTCCTTGTTTTACAAGTTCAGCAGCTGAAACATGGTATCTTCATATCACAGATGAAATACATCAAGGAAATGCTGAAGCGTTTTAACATGGAAGATAGCAAGCCAGTGAGCACACCAATGACAACGAACACAAAGCTAAGCAAAGATGATAAGGGTTCGTCCGTTGATCACACCACTTATCATTCTATGATAGGAAGCTTGCTTTATTTGACTGCTACAAGACCGGATCTTTTGCAAGCAGTATGTATGGTGGCTCGATTTCAAGCATCACCAACTGAGACGCACCTCACAGCAGTAAAAAGGATATTTCGATATCTAAAAGGTACCATGGAGCTTGGCATTTGGTATCCTAAAGGCAAATCCTTCACTCTTGTTGCATACTCTGACGCCGATTGGGCTGGATGTATAGATGATCGCAAGAGTACAAGCGGTGGTGCATTCTATCTCGGTGAAAGGTTGGTGGCATGGCACAGTAAGAAACAAGATTCAGTATCCCTTTCTACAGCAGAAGCGGAATATATTGCAGCGGCAACTTGTTGTACGCAAGTGTTATGGATGCGGCAAATGCTCTCTGATCTAGGAGTTCCGACAACGGATCCTACGCCGATCCTCTGTGACAACACAAGTACAATTCACATCTCCAAGAATCCTGTTCAACATTCTAGAACGAAGCATGTAGCAATTCGCTATCACTTTCTCAAGGAAAAGGTTGCAGATGGTGAGGTAAAGTTGGAATATGTCCCAACTACTGAGCAAGTTGCTGATATCTTCACAAAACCTCTGCCAAAGGAAGTCTTCGAGTATCTCCGGAAAAAGTTAGGAGTTACTCACTCTCCTAAACCTTAGGAGATGGGCTTGAAAGGGGGAGCAAAGTATTCCTTGAATATCCTATTCGCTCCTTCGTTAGTCCCTTTGGACTTGTTGTCAAAGGGGGAGAAAGACTTAAGATAGAGAAAGCTATGTTAGAAGAAGTTATGCTATGATAACTTTGGGGAGATTGGTATCAAGAGTGTTAGAGATCTTGATTTTTTTTAAAGACAGGGGGAGACTATGGTTCTGAAGAAGCTTCATGAAGATCAACTAGTTTAATGTGTTCTAAGTGTTGAAGTTCCAAAAGTATTGCCAACAATTCCAAAGGGGGAGATTGTTGGAATTTGAGATGCCTTGAGAAGTTTAATGAAGAATTGAAGAAATTAGTATCTCAAGTATCATCTTGTGTTGGAATTATTGTCAACACAATGTCACAAGTGTGGTGTTGATAGAGCTTCAAAGAGAAAACAGAGCTGAAACAGAACAGTATAGGAAATCAGAATTTCATCTGTCAACCGGTATTTCTACCGGTAGAACAGGGGTAGAAAAGGGGTAGAAAAGGCTGACCCTGAGATTTCCATCTGTCAACCGCAAGTACTACCGGTAGAAGTGGCTGTTCTGAAAGTTCTACCACAAGTACTACCGGTAGAAGTGGCTTAAATTCTAGCAGAAGCTTGGACATGAGAATTTCATCTGTTCTACCGCAAGTACTACCGGTAGAACACACGGGAAACCTGAGTTGCGCAGAAATAGAAGTTTTGCACGAAAATTCAGGAAACTTAAGTATTTCGTTTGGGACTCTTTCTAAACGAATTGTAGCCTATTTTGAACACTCTTAAGGGTTACCATAACCTATATAAAGGCATGTTTGGTTCGTTTTTAAGAACACAAGAAGAGAAAAAGAAGAGAAGAAAAGAGAGAGGGTTTTGGAGAGAAGAAGGTGTTGTTGCTGTGTGCAGTTGTGTTGCATGTTTCTACAGCAAATGTGGACGAGAATGTGCTCTTGAAGATGGTGTTTCGTCCATAAGATAAGTGTCTCTCTGTTTATGCTTTAATTGTCAATTTGTAAGGGATTGAGAGAGAGAGATTGTAGAGGGGAAGGGCTATAGAAAAAGGTTTCTACTTTTATTCTGTAGAACATCAAGTTGGTGCTTGGTGTTAGGGGTTTGGTGATCCTATCTGTTGGTGCAGATAAATTGTAAAGGGAGTCGGTGCTTCCTAGATAGTTGGTGCTATCTGAAACTCAAGGGAGTAGGTGCTTCCTAGATAGTTGGTGCTATCTGAAACTAAGGGTTGGTGCTCTTTGTCATTGGTGCGACTAAATAGATTCAGATCTGTCCCGGATTGGTGTTCGGACAGTCTTTGAACCGTGGACGTAGCCTTACGGTGAACCACGTTAAATCTGGTGTCCTTGTGTGATTTGATTTGCTTTTGTTGTTAAATTGGACATGTTTTTAAAGAATCACTGATTCACCCCCCCTCTCAGTGATCGCGATATCTAACACAAACACCTTAATGAATTAGGATAAGATGCTCACTTTTAAATATTACATCATGTGACCCCACCAATGCCCCTTGGAACACCACATCAATAAGGGCCTACTGACCAAATATTCAATTGGACACACCTTTAGATATTTGGATATGGGCATATATTTAGATGTTACATAATGTGAAGCCACTAAGGATCCTCAGAATGACACATCAGCAAGGTCCCACTGTCCAATTGGACACACCTTGAAATAATTAGGATATGAGGCTCACCGTTAGATGTTACATCATGTGACCCCACTAATTAAGTTATTTTTTCTTTTTTATTAAAGTTATATATATAATAAATATAAACTATTTATTTATTTCTATAAAATTTATTCTTTTCTGATAATATCTCAGAAAAGAATAACATATTTCATTATATTTTTTGAGTTCGTGTACCATACCTCTTCAATTAATTCTATAAGCTTACGCTTGTGGGGCCCACCCTTGGTCTATCCAAATGGACCAAACACACGACCTCCCTAAATTGTACATGTTCACTAGCTTTTGGTCAGATCCGAATTTACTGGACCGTTGGATCGACTGTGTACCAATCCGAATGGATTATTGACCATTAAACTTTTGGGGCTAGATGGAGATGGTAAAAACCATGGTTGAGACTAATTTTTTGCAAAGAGAATGGTCCCAGTAATTCCTTGAAATCCCCACATCACCAGCCCCATTTGGGTTGCCAGGTGGGCCCCACCACATACTTGAGATTAGCTTAACCTAAGCTTTAGCTTAGGAGAGCTGCCTCTATATAGACACACATCTATCTATATTACTAAAGGGATGTACTCTTCCTCACATAAAGACACCTGGCGCAACCTCAAACTTTTTGCAATGCCATTTCCGGAGTTGCCCTTATCCCTAAAATCTCTATAACTATTACACACTCAAAAGACCTAAAATCTCTCCATGAAGAATCATCTTCCACTCAAAAGCCTAAAATCTATTCATGAGATCCCTAAAAAAGCCAACACACCAGATGTGCTACATTTCTAAGTGATGGTGCCTTCTCACACACGTCTATTCACATACGTCTATGGGGCCCATTTCTACTTATATGTATTTCATTCAAGTGTGGCTAATCAATGAATAATGGGGCTCATTTCTAATTAAATGTATTTCATTCAAGCGGGGCTCATCGATCCGGCACTCTATGTTTGCAAAGGTTAAGAGTTGCAAAGGTCGAGAGTCGTTCAATTTAAATTGATGTTTTCCATGAGACTGTCTACATTCCGCTATGTCTTTCACCAACTTCTCCAATGCTTTCCGCAGAAACAAAAAAGTATCCTCTCCAACATGAAGTGGGTTGACCACTACTTCACTCAATAGTAATTTTTAATTTTTACTTTAAAAGAAATTCTTTTGTAAAGATAATATCAAATAAAATTTTGAATGCTTTTAGACTTTCCATAAATATATGTAGGGACTCTACTCAAGTATCAGATATGGTCAGAGTTTCATATGTGGCATTTATTTTTTAAGGATTGAGTCATGAAATGCATATTGTCAATAAAACGCACCGAACAAAGGTATTGGGAATTAAAAATAACAAAATTTATGAAAAAAGTAAAATTTAAATATAAATGGGATGGATTTGGGACGCATGTGAGTTTCATCTCCTTTTTTCACTCTCAAATCTAAGCCTCTAAGCAAACTGTTCGTATTTGTAATTGCTATAACTTACACTCAGCTGTAAGGTCCCCGACCTTAATAGGGTGATTAATTTCTTAATATTGGCGATTAGCCTAATTAATTGTGATTTTAGCTAATTAAGTGGGTTTAGTGGCTAAGCGAGTTTCTTTTATCATTAGAACGTGATTTGCAAAGTTTAGTTTGATTCCGAGTGCAATTAGTCTTAATAGGGGGTTAGGTTGTGATTAATAGGAAAATTGGGTATTTTTTTCGAAAAATTCCGTTTTCACCGAATTTGGGTCCGTTGGAAAGATCTCGTCACGCTCGTCACTTTCCGTTCTTGACTCGTCGCGATTCGACGTACCGAAGTCCCTTAAATAATCACATTTCTCTTAATTCACTCAAAGAGGGTATTTGAGTCATTTCTCCCTCCATCCCTCACCCTAAAACCCCATCCCAGCTCATTCATTCGTCTCCTTCCTTCATTTGCAACTGCTGGAGTTTTTTTTCTCTTCCTCCCTCTTCATTTCTTCTTCTTGCATGAGCCATTGGAGAAGGGATTCAAGGCCAGCCAAGCTCATCATCTTCTTCCTCTCTTCTTCCTCTACATCTTGACCTAAATTTGGTAAGTTTTCCTCAACCCTTTCTTCCCTAATTTCCTTCCTCATTGTTGTAGAGATCTTGCATGTTGATGGATTTCCTTTCTTTCTTTTCCTTTGTGTTCCTTGAGTGTAGGAGAGAGGCTTGGGAGAGTTGTTTTGGCTAGAGTGTGTGTGGGAGCTTTCTTCCTCCTCAATCTTCTCAATTTCTCTCTAATTTCACTCTCTTTGGTGAAGGCAAGTAGATTAGCTTTATCTATTACTCATGCATGTATATTATCTTCACTCTTGATAATGCAATTGCTTAGCAACCCATAATGCCAAGCCTGTCTATGTTTATTTGGATCTCACATGCTAGATTAGGTATTTAATGGGATTGGACCTTAATTGAATGGTTGGGTTTGTTGATGGGAGGAATGGAATGGATGTGAAGAGAGTAAGAGGCTCTTTTTCTTGCAGGGGTGATCTTGGAGGAGAGGGGATTTGATTCCCCAAGGTTTGGACTCAAAATGAGTCATTTTCTGCAATTCGGGACACTTGGCTCGAGCCAACCTTCAGTTCCCTCGAGCCAAGAAGGTTCTGTGAGCAGTTCGCTCGAGCCAACTTTTGTTCGCTCGAGCTAACTGCTTCGGGCTCGGGACGGCCATCTTCCGGAAGCCATAACTTTTGACCCGTTTATCGGAATTTGGAGTTCTACATATCATCGAAAAGCCCTCGAGACGTAGAATCCAATGGTATACTAATCTTAATCATCAGAGATTGGAAAATGAAATAGGTATTGGACCAATGAAGCAAGCTTTATCTCTTTTGGAAAGGGATTGTAAACCTAGTTTAGACCCTACGTTGGAACCTATTGACCCTACCCTTGCATGACCAATTGGAGAAAATGAAAACGAAGCATGTTGGCTTGGTGTGCTTCATCGGTTGTCTGAGATTCTCCGTATATTGACATAACTTGATCGAATGCGTGTGGAATTGAGTTAATTGGTGCCCAACAACTTCCGTACACCATGGGCACACCAATTAGGACACCATTGACTCATTCTCCATACGTAGTCCATTGAGGATACGTTCGGTACACGGTGGACAACTTTTGACCTAGGATTGGTTTATTCTTCACTCTTGACTCTTGAATCATGTATCCGTAGCTTGTCGTACCTTGTACACTCTAATCTTGTATACTTGTATAACTTGTAATTTAACTTGTAGAATTAGGATGTGACTGGACTTAAGAGTGTATCCTTAGGTACCTTGTCTTGTATTGATGAACACGTGTGGATAGACTTGAAAAGATGGCTACTCATGGATTTTGGAACTTGACTTGTATCTTGGCCTGACTTGGAGTAGTCCTCGACTTGTTATCTTGTACTTGGAAATATATCCACGTGTATTTGTCTTGAAACTTGTGTCGTGTATAAACCATCATCATCATCTTGTATTCATGACCAGCTGCAGACTGATGATTATAAATTGGGCCGGATACCGGACACTAGGTTGGGCAGTCGACTTTGGACGGCGTCCATGGAGCGAATAGATGGGAGCGGGCTTGGACCGTGCTGCTATTCCTAGGACCGGGAGCTTGGATCCCCCTAGAGCCAGACTTTGGGTATTCGTAGTCGGCTCGGACGTCACTTATACCCCCGTGAGATGGCTAGGACATCCTCGGAGTCCCCTCTTGCTTGACATTGCATTTCATGGATGGTTATTCTTGTAATCTTACTAGGATTTATCTTGTCACTTGATTCCTTTAACTATTCATGCTTTATGCCTAGCTTGTACCTTGCTATTTTTAATCATGTACTTGTCTTTATTCTCTTTTGAAACATGTTATGAATAATGTATATTGCTTATCTTCTTGCTAACATATTGTTGATCCTTTATTCCATGGTGTGCAGAGGACACCTACTACTATTACGCCGACCCGGATGCCGAGGCAATCCCAGAGGATCCTCAACCGGGGAAGGAGGACGAGGTACGAGAGTGGGGTGCCGATGACGTAGCATAACATCATCACTCCCGGCACTAGTGCGCGTTACATGGGGACATCTTTCTTTGTGCTACCTCATTTCATCTTTTGGATTTTTGATCTTTTGAATTTGTCTATTCTAGCATTGTATATCTTTTGTACCAGGACCTAGGTTTTTGGGATGGTCCTGATGTTTATAAACTTTATATGTTTTATCTTTTGAAACTTGAATATATATAATGGAATGAGATCCATACTTGCTTTGATATTCCTACAGGTTATTGTTGTGTTTACCGGATAAGTCCCGTTGATTATTTGTTAATGAGGCTTAACTACACAATCCTCACAGTGGACTTCGATCCTTGGGCATTAAGGGCAAAATTTTTTAATTAGCCCTAAAATTCAAACCCCGGATCCGGTTTATTCTCTAATCGGGTTCGGGGCCGTGACATCAGCTATATCCCAAACTAGTCCCAACATTCAAATACCTACCCGTCCACTTTTAGTAACCTATCTAGAAAACCCCTACATCTATGACTTATTAAAAATGTATCAACAAAGCTTGTCACTATCAAGAAACCATCAAGGAAACTTATCCCTTGAAAGCTCATTTGGATCTGTCCCAAGAAAGTAGCCCCAAATTCAAACCCCTAAAACCCCATTAATCACTCCAAAATCCTCCAAGCCGCTCCTAAATTTTGGTCCCAATTGATACTGAAACGTAACTCTATCATTAATTTGAACTACAACTTGAAACAAGCCCTAACTGACACTCTAAATTTCCTCAATTAAGTTTACTTAATTAAACCTCGAATTTCTTCCTACTTGCTGTGTAGAACCTACCACAGGTCCAAATAACAACCCAGTCAAAATCACCAAATTTAATCATCCCAAATCTTTCAATCGAAACCCTAACCCTTCACTTTATTTTCTACTAAAGAAAACCTAGTTGTAGGAAAACCTAATATAAACTATTTCGCTCAAAAGAAATAAATGGAAAAATCCACTAAAGATGCTTTTATTCATTCTTTGAACATTACAGAAGGATGTGAAAATGACTTGCACATGTACTTAGTTATGCAGGAAGAGTCATCTCCGATTTTATTTACATGGGTTCTCTTTGCTTCACCTTCTGAGTGCATGTTGTTTACAATTTTTCACAAAACCCCTTTGTCAGGCTTAGGAGATTAAATACAAGGAAATTACATACTGAAAGAAGAGTTGAAGAGACTGCTGCCTTCGGGAGTTTGCTGGAGATGAAATTGGAGAAGTCTGCAATGTAGTTTCCTTCGTCAATCTTTGTAATTCATCACCATTTTGAGAAAGAAGGATTAGCAAAGAAGCCTGCTTCAAAACAGCAGAGGCAATCTCTGTCCTTCTTCCATGGTGAGAGGAACAAAGACTGATTCTCGAAAACTGTCGCCCAAATTCAGAGAGAAGTGCTCGTTGCTGCCTGGCTCTCACCTTGCGGATGGAAGAGAGAGAGAGTCTTGAAAAAATGGCAAAGTTTCCAGCCTTTTTTTGCGCTGGATCGCTAATCATTTATTGCCCTCCAAAGTCTTCATTTTTATAGCCTTTGAGGAGCCATAACTGTCGAAAATCATGGAGGAGTGGAGGTGGTTTTGAAAACTACCATAAATGGGAATTGTAACTGTTCCCCTTTTGCAAGTCCCGCGGCCGACATAACTGGCCAGAGATCGTGGGTGATCGGGGGCGACAAGCAGCCAGGAAAGAAGAAGCTCGACGGTCAATGCGTGAAGCCTTGTAGTGTCCATTGGTCATCATCCAGGGGAAGATCAGCGGCTACGCTGTTGTGCTAAGCGGCCAGTATCTTGAAGGTTGAAGCTACCGGTTAACCTTGTAAATAGTGGCTGCAGGGGTGCTGCTATTATGGCCGGTCAGGTCCAACAATCATATATTATGGCCGGTCAGATCCAGCAGTCAGAGAATGTCATTTTTCATGAAAAAATGAGTATTTTGCGTGGGAGAATTATGACATGTTTATGAATGAATTTTTTGTATGTCAACAGAAACCCTTAAACTTTGGCCCCAATAAGTTCTATTTAAAAAGACTAGTTGAAATGTTTAAACCATAACATAATCAACAAAGTCCAGCCTTTATCCCAGCCCATAGTACAGTCCATAAACAACCCACACCTTAAGAAATCCCATGAACAACCCATATTCTACACCAATTCAACCCAGAAATTAGCTAAAACCTAATTCCAAATCAGCACCTTAAACAATTCCTTGAGCAACCCATATTCTACACCAATTCAATCTAGAAATCTGACAAATCCTTAAGTGGATCTGGCCTCTCTTAGACTAACTGGACCCTCAAAATTCCAATTCAATTTGGTAGCAACCAAATTTTTTACAAATCCCATTGTTTGGTCACCTATCTAACAAGTTCGGCCTCCATTTGTTTTCAACAACTGTCTTCTAAATCCCTCAATTTGGTCAACAATGGTTTCACCTAAAGCTGATCAAATCTGACCAACAAAGCAACTAATGAGTTCTTTAACAGCATAATAACCCAATATCTAACTTGCCATAGTCTTTTAACGATTCGACAAATCTTTTCTTACTTGTAGCTCAATGCCATTGCCTATCAGTTTCACTTCCATCCTTTCGTACAATCTTGAAAATTCTCATATTTTAGCTTTAAACTAGTCCCAGCATTACAAGATTTCAGTCAATGTTGCCCACAAGATCAAGCGATCATTTTTCCTGTCATTAATTATATGTTTTTCATATTTGAAAGGGGAGTCCTGTCGTGAATTTTGTGGTTGGTTTGAAAGAATCAGGTTCGCGGGTTTGGAACTAAGAGAACTCTGCAAATGACCGTGTTAATGAATTCCTATCATGTGGATACGGACACTTTGTCTATCCATTTGTCTATTTTGGGTTTTTAGTTTCTATTTTTTATTAATTTCTCTGCAAATTTCTCCCAAAGGACAAGATGAAAATGTCTGTTGTTGACACATAAAAATTCTTTTCAAGAAAGAGTTAAAGGTCAAAGAAAGAATGGAAGCTCCAATATTTCAAGTCATCGGAGGTTCAAATCACCATGAAGCATGATTACAGCTATCCACAGCTAGTGAAGTCTGGTGAACACAGCCGATCAAATCAAGAAAACCATAGCCGATATGTGCATAATTTCCATAGCCCGCGGTGGGTAGTTTGCATCAAATCCACAGCCCGCGTCAAGCGGTTCTGTTAGAATCTACAGTCAGTGAGTGCTTTTGGTGAATCCACAACGGGTGGGAATTTTCTAGCAGTTAGCCCATGTTGCGCCCCACTTCCACACCTTTTGACCAAGTCTCATAGCCGGTGGATTCCTGAAACTAACTGACTGTGGACAACAGTGCGGTTATGGCACCGATTCCCCATCTTCTGCAACTGCCTCCACGCTCCCATGATCAACAATTGCTCTCTCTTTCTTGAAATCCATAAAAGGAAGCATTTGAGGCAGCATTTATCACCAAGCACACTCTGCAAGAAACCAGGAAATTCTACACGAGTCATACTGGCAACTCTCTTCCACCTTTTTCACAAGGTAAAGACCTATTGGTGTAATGGTAGAGTGCATAAATGAAGACTCCATGGAGTTGTTTCACTGTTGAAGATCCCCAACACCTTTCTTTGTTCTCTCTGCTGAGGATAAAGATAGATTTTTGTATATTTGTAGTGCCTTTTCACTTTGACTTACCATACAAAGGCCTCAGAGTGACACTACCTTAGATCATTCTTTTGCTAACTATTCATCTTTGATAAACTCCCTCGGATCTCTATATTTTTATATTTGAAAAAATAAGTGGTAGATTACAAAGACTCTTTTGGATGGCCGCCTACTCTTGCTCTAGTCAAGTCAGAGACATGTCAACAATACCTAGCAACCCTCATTTCTCTTCTAAATTTGTATTATCTTCATGTTCTTTTATGTTTGATCTCCTAAGCTGAATGAGGGAGTCATATACACACACATGTAAATGACTTGCACTCATGAGGTGAGAAATGTAGAACCCATGTAGAAAACAAAAATGAGAATGAAATGTTAGTGCACTCTCAAATATATGTGTGCAACTCGTTCTCGTGTCTTTATGTTTGTTGAATTTGAGGTTGTGTTATTTCGAAACACCGCTTTCAAAAATTCTCAGCCGACATCTGTTTCTATGAAATGGGCAATTTCGATGGGTTTTTTTTGTTATATTTTTTGTTATATTTCTAGCTATTGCAATGTTTTCAAAGGGGAAACAAACAAAAAAAAGAGAGAGAGAAGAAGATGAACATGTAAGGCTTACCAAACTTAGGAAAAGAAGAAGATGCATTAGACATGAATAAAAAAGGAAGTACATACCTGAAAATGACAGAACTTGCAGAAGGAGGGATAAAGAGAGAGAGAGCTTTAATATGATGGAATGGAAGAGACTTGTTGTCATATAACGAGGACGGACCGTAGAAAAAGCGGGTAGCCCGTGAAAGCAAAAATCTTCCCTCCCGTGTTTTGAGAGATTGTATTATTTTAGTATCTTGAGGATTCACCCCTCCCCTAAAGAAATCAATATCCATAATTTCTAAAGAAAAATCTATATTGTAACTTGTAATTTACACTTTCCAAACAGTGTAAAATAAAACTGGAAGATTTTTATCTACTACATTAAAAAATATCTTCAAATCTTTAATAATCTTTGGTTCCTAAATATTTGCCATTTAGAGAAAAAAGAAGAAACTAAAATCATAAAGAATTTCTTCATTAGTTAAAACCAACCATTAAGACCTGTTCAAATTTAGATAACATCCAAGTGTGCCCATAAAAGCTATGGAAAAAAGGCATACCTTGTTAGACAACACATAGCTGAAGCCAAAGAAAAGAAAGAGAGAGGTGCGTTTTTGGGGGCCAATGCTAGGAGGGGGAACTTTGCACAGAGAGGCATTCCTATTGTGAGAAAATGGACTATCGAGTTTAAAAAATGCTTTTCATATTTGTGTGAAACGACAAGATGTGTTCCTTACAATGGATCAAGACTCGAGGCATTGAGTGAGGAAACACCAGCACAGATGACACTTAATAGAAGGAAGACCACCTGCGTTGAAGTGACTCAAGGAGAGAGCGGTTTTTGACCTTCTTTTCACAACCACTGTCCAACTTTAAGAAATATGAATTATTATTATTTAATCGGACCACCGCCGCCACTACCACTACCACCACTACTACATAAGTGATGGCCCCCTTTGATGATATTGTCTTGGCTTGTTACTGCACTGGTGGGTAGATTTTGACTTTTTTCTTTTCACATCCCTTTTCTAACTTTAAGATGTGAGGATTATTATTATTAAATCGGACTGCCAAGACCACCACCAAGAAAGTGATAGTCCCCCTTTGATGATATTGTCTTGGCATGTTGTTGTTGCCTATACATATTTAGGAGTATTGGATTTGGAAGGCACCTCTTTGTTAATTGCTGCCCTATATTGCAATGCTTTGGCTTAGATGAATCGAGATAACACAATGTGATCTCATATTGCAATGTATTTCCGTTGATACTCATTATGTGAGTCGTTGATAGTTGATACTCATTTTGTAAGTTCCTACTCCATTGAAGCTCCTTTCATATATTTGATTTCAGAGGGGGTTATAATTTTTTTACAATTTCATTACTATCTTGTTGTAAGTACAAAAAATGTGATTCACAATAATAGGGGGTGCCTGCACGGACTTATCTAAAGAGACTAGGAACACCGATGCCTGCGCCTGAAGCCTGAGAAAAGGAAGAAGAATAGCAGGTCAAAGGACCCTGGCCTGAGTGGCGCAAGGCTCTCCGATGCCTAAGTTAGTATATGAACTAAGCAGATGATGGAGTTTTTTGGGGAAGAAGATGGGCATACCAGGATGGCGTATTCGTTGGCCCCCTTTTCTTGTGGATTGTTCTTGTGTTTATATACAGGAAGAGAGGAGGCAAAGGGGTGGTTGACTGTCTTATCATAGCCCACTCTGTCAGGTACTAGGGCGACGCAGTCCCATCGTAGCCTACTTTTCTTTGATTGCAGTCCCATCGAGCCTGTCTTGTCCCATCTGGCCATATCCTGGCTCCTTGGGAGCTGTGGACGGCGATCTGTCAGGAGATATGGGTTGTGCCCTTGTCTTGTCGCATGTGCCGTAGCGTGCTTGAGCGTCCATGGGAGGACAGCTGTCAGTGCTCAGTACTTTTACTGAGCTGAGGTTCTTTGGCCGAGATGGAGTGTCTCGCCGAGGTGATGACCTGACGGAGATGGAAGGTCTTGGCACTGTTGCCGAGGTGAAGGGGCCTGGCACGGTCCCCGAGCTGGGGAGTCGAGGTCGGGGACGACTTGGCTTGGCTAGAGACTTCTGGCAAAGGTGCCGCGATGGAGCACTAGGCCGAAGTGGGATGTTTTGGCCGAAGTGGATTCTGCCGAGGTGAAGTGCCTGGCTGAGATGGACCTAGCTGGTGCGGGAGCTCGAGATGGAGCATCTGGCCGGGACTCTGATGAGTTCGGGAATTTTCCCACACAAAGCCCCCCAGCTTCTAAGCTCATTAGACTTCTATTTGAGGTCAGAAGCTAAGTATCATGGATGACAACACTTGTGCCTTGGAGCTGTTTGTCGCTTGAGATTAATTATACAGTCAACTGATTCGTCACCAACTGAGAGACCGAGACATGACCAGCTGGCTGGTCACCAGAGGTGCAGTCTCGTTGGAAGTATTCTAGTGATGCTGCCGAGGGGGGTAGCATTACTGCCAACCTGGAACTGGCACTGATGCCGAGTTGAGGATTGGCACTGCTGCCGAGCTGGATGTAGTTGAGAACCGAGATATACTCACTGCCGAGACCAGCATGAGGCCGAGGAGGTGATGTGGAACAGTCTCTTCGGCATTCTAGTTAAGCTGCCACTGGCTAAGGTGGAGACGTGGAGCAGTCTCTTTGGTCGAGGTGGAGAAGGCTGGACGGTATGCCAGAGCAGTCCTTTTGAGAAGCCTGGGTGCATGGACCCGAAGTTTTAGGAGCGACTGGGTGTATGAACCCTAAGTCAGACCCTGGGTGTGTGAACCCAAAGTTTAGGGAAGACTGGGTGTATGAACCCGAGGTCAGTCCCAGGGTGTATGAACCAAGGGTTTTAGGAGCGACTGGGTGTATGAATCCTAAGTCAGTCCATGGGCACGTGAACCCAAAGTTTAGGGAAGACTGGATGTGTGAATCCGAAGTCAGTCCCAGGGTGTATGAATTTAGGGTTTTAGGAGCGACTGGGTGTATGAACCCTAAGTCAGTCCATGGGCGCGTGAACCCAAAGTTTAGGGAAGACTGGGTGTATGAACCCTAAGTCAGTCCCTTTGGTGCTAGCTAAGATGGAGAAGCCTGGACGGTACGCCAGAGCAGTCTCTTTGGCACTGGCCTAGATGGACAAGTCTGGACGGTACGCCAGAGCAATCTATTTGGCACTGGCCGAGGTGGAGAAGTCTGGACGGTACGCCAGAGCAGTCTCTTTGGCACTGGCCGAGACCAACATGAGGTAGAACCTGTGTGAAGCGCGTAGCTAGCACGAGGGCGACACCAACATGAGGTCGTGAAATGCGGTCGAGACCAGCATGAGGCCGAAACCAGCGTGAGGCGGAAACCAGCACGTGGACGGACCAGCATGAGGTCGTGAAATGCGGTCGAGACCAGCATGAGGCCGAAACCAGCGTGAGGAGGAAACCAGCACGTGGACGGACCAGCATGAGGTCGTTTAATGCGGTCGAGACCAGCATGAGGCCGAAACCAGCGTGAGGTGGAAACCAGCACGTGGACGGACCAGCATGAGGTCGTTTGGAGGCCAAGAAGCCTGGGTGTATCTACCCGAGGACTTGGTTGCCCTGTTACCGAACGCGAGTCACGCCTGAGTGTATAAAACGACCCTAGGGTGAGCTCGGTGGCTTTGGATGACTGATGGTGGTAGAGGACCTTGCGATCAAGGCTGACAGTAGAGGACCGTGCCGTCGAAATGACGGTAGAGGGTCGTACGATCAAAGCCGACAGTAGAGGGTCGTACCGGTGTCATCGAAGCTGAGGGCGCCATCAAAGCTGACAGCAGAGGACCGTGTCGCCGAAATAACGGTAGAGGGTCGTGCGATCGAAGCTGACGGGCGGTCGAAGCTAAGTGATGATAAGGGGCATCTGGCTACCTCCCGAGCTGGAAGAGGCATCCGCCGAGATGGGGCTTCTGCCGAGCTGGAGGCTCATACAAATGCCGAGCTGGAGAATGCATTGTTGCTGAAAGCCAAGAGATGATGGCTCATTACCAGTGGTGTACTCTTGTTTAGGAGTATTCTGCTATTGCTGCTGAGAAGGAGGCGAGCTATAGACTGGTGCTGCTGCCAAGCTAGAGACCGGCACTGCTTGTCGAGAATGCATGTGGCCGAGACCAACATGAAGTTGAGACCAGCATGAGGCTGAGCCAGAGTGAGGCCGTAGCCAGCACGTGGACAGACCAGCATGAGGTCGAGACCATCATGAGGCTGAGCCAGCGTGAGGCCGTAGCCAGCACGTGGACAGACCAGCATGAGGTTGAGACCAGCAAGAGGGTGAGCCAACCTGAGGCCGTAGCCAGCACGTGGTTAAACCAACATGAGGTCGTAAATGTGATCGAGACCATCATGAGGCCGAGCCAGCGTGAGGCCATAGCCAGCACGTGGACGGACCAGCAAGAGGTCGTAAATGCGGTCGAGACCATCGTGAGGCCGAGCCAGCGTGAGGCCATAGCCAGCACGTGGACGGACCAGCAACAGGTCGTAAAAGCGGTCGAGACCATCGTGAGGCCGAGCCAGCGTGAGGCCATAGCCAGCACGTGGACGGACCAACAACAGGTCGTAAAAGCGGTCGAGACCATCCTGAGGCCGAGCCAGCGTGAGGCCGTGGCAAGCACGTTGACGAACCAGCAAGAGGTCAAGGCGCGTAGCTTGAGACCTTCATGAGGCCGAAACTGCGTGAAGCGCGTAGCTAGCACGAGGGCGACACCAGCACGAGGTGGGGAATCTGGCGCTGCTACCGCGATGCACGAAATCGAGATCTGGCACGTAGCCGAGATGCAAGAGATCGAGATCTGGCGTGCGACCGAGATGTAGGAGCACAGGGCTCTGGACGACTGACGGCGGTATATGACCGTGCGATCAAGGCTGACAGTAGAGGACCGTGCCGTCGAAATGACGGCAGAGGGTCGTGCGATCAAAGCCGACAGTAGAGGGTCGTGCTGATGTTGTCGAAGCTGACGGCGCCATCGAAGCTGACAGCAGAGGATCGTGCCGTATGACGGTAGAGGATCGTACGATCGAAGCTGACGGGCCATCGAAGCTGACGGGGATCGAAGCCGAAGGATAATAGGAGGCTTTAGTAGCCCCCCGAGCTAGAGGAGACTTCTGTCGAGCTGGGGATGTCTGCTGAGATGGAGATATCAGCTGGTTGCTTTCATAGAGGTCGAAGCGTTCCAGAGCTCGGGCTCCGTCTAGCTGAGGACCCTTCTGCTGGGAGAGCCCCAGTCAAAGGTTATCTCGTCGGGAAGGTGCTGTGACCCCCTTAGAGGATGAACCTGACTGAGTTTCCGGCTTGTGGACGCTTGCTGGGCCAGATCTTGCTCCTGACCTTTCCCGGCGGTGGACCGTCTGCAGTTGTGTCGACAGTGTCAGTGGTTCCTTTCCCTTTCTAGTTCTTCGAGGCATGGTGTTAGGGAAGATGGCTTTTTGCTCAGTTCCCCACAGACGGCGCCAATTGTAAGTGCAAAAAATGTGACTCACAAGAATAGGAGGGTGCCTGCATGGACTTATCCAAAGAGACTAGGAACACCGATGCCTGCGCCTGAAGCCTGAGAAAAGGAAGAAGAATAGCAGGTCAGAGGACTCTGGCCTGAGTGGTGCAAGGCTCTCCGATGCCTAAGTTAGTATATGAACTAAGCAGAGGATGGAGATTTTTGGGGAGGAAGATGGGCATACCAGGATGGCGTATTCGTTGGCCCCCTTTTCTTGTGGATTGTTTTTGTGTTTATATAGAGGAAGAGAGGAGGTAAAGGGGTGGTTGACTGTCTTGTCATAGCCCACTCTGTCAGGTACTAGGGCGACACAGTCCCATCGTAGCCTACTTTTCTTTAATTGCAGTCCCATCGAGCCTGTCTTGTCCCATCTGGCCATATCCTGGCGCCTTGGGAGCTGTGAACGGCGATTTGTCAGGAGATTTGGGCTGTGCCCTTGTCTTGTCGCACGTGCCGTAGCGTCCATGGGAGGACAGCTGTCAGTGCTCAGTACTTTTACTGAGCTGAGGTTCTTTGGCCGAGATGGAGTGTTTCGCCGAGGTGAGGGCCTGACGGAGATGGAGGGTCTTGGCACTGTTGCCGAGGTGAAGGGGCCTAGCACGGTCGCCGAGCTGGGGAGCCGAGGTCGGGGACGACTTGGCTTGGCCAGAGACTTCTGGCAAAGGTGCCGCGATGGAGCACTAGGCCGAAGTGGGATGTTTTGGCTAAGGGTGTAAAAAAAAACCGAGAAACCGTCTAACCGAACCGAACCGCGGTTAAAAATCGTGTTTCACGGTTCGGTTACGGTTAATGAAATCCAAAAACCGCACGGTTCGGTTCGGTTACGGTTTTCTATAATAACTTACTGCGGTTAATCGAACCGAACCGTAAAATATGGTTCGGTTAACCATACGTATCATTATACAAATAAAGGAAATAAACTAAGGGCCGAATGAAATATTTCTTTAAGTGTTACGTTAACAAAAGAAACCTAACCCTTTCTTTCATCCGTTGCTCGCCTAAACCCAAACCCCCTAATCTGAAACTCATATTCTAATCCTTAATCCATGTCACCAATTAATTGAGCCATCTAGATTAGATTTTTTTTTTGAATTCTTAACTAATTTTTTGCTTAGTTAAAATCAGTGGGTTCTTTATTTGTTTTTTTATTTTGTTCCCTCTTGTCCTATGCATGATAAATGTTTGAGAATATGAATATTTCCTAATTGAAAGTTTAAGATGTTCTTTGTGGTCTTTGTTTTTTTTTTTTTTTTTGTTTTTCCATGTTCTCCTAATTTCTTTGATGCACATCCATTCACAGTTTCAATAGAGTGTTCAACATGCTCTGTTGCAATTTGAAATTTAAAAGTTGGCATTATATTCTAGCCGTTTGTCTATTAATTAATATATAAAAGGGTTAATCTACTGGTTAAGCATGATTAGATTTTTCCACGGTTAATAACCGTAACCGAACCGTCTAATACGGTTAACCGCGGTTCGGTTTTCTACGGTTTTTGTCTTCACGGTTACGGTTACGGTTAATGAAATCAAAAAACCGCGGTTACGGTTCGGTTAACGGTTTTCCCAAAATAACCGGTTAACCGAACCGTTACACCCCTAGTTTTGGCCGAAGTGAATTCTGCCGAGGTGAAGTGCCTGGCTGAGATGGACCTAGCTGGTGCGGGAGCCCGGATGGAGCATCTGGCCGGGACTCTGATGAGTTCGGAAATTTCCCCATACACTTGTAAATTTCTAATTTTCATACGATTGATATATTTTTTTTGTAAACAATAATTCTCTAATTTGTTATATGAGATGGTGGTACAAATTTTTTTTTTTTGTATTTATAAGAACATGTGTTTTCTTACTGATTCCTACTTAATTCGTGTGTTAATTTTAATTTATTGATTTTACTTTATGAACATACATATAAAGTACAAAATTCCTTTCTTTTATTGTTATAAATAGATCAAACTTATATCATCAACACAAAATACACAAATATCTATGAGCGAAGGAAAAGTAGAAGCAAATGGAGCGAAAATTTTGCTAAACTTAATTGAAACCTTCTCACCAAAAAATCCCATTTTATTTCATTGTAGAAAATCAATAGTCAAATTTTTTTTTGCCATTTTCTCATGATCCATAGCTTCAGATTTTACAAAAGTGGCCCACAGAAGTTTAGAATTCATATTCAAATAGTCTAATTTTTTTTGGTAAACATCTTAAGATATATGAGAAATTAATGGCTAAAATTTAACCTACTAGCCATTGTGGACTTTCCAAACAAGATTAATGGTATGGATCTTGATTGAGGGACCCAAAACATTAAAAAATTGAAAAACCTATAACCCCAAGAATCTCATGGGGAGCATTTTAGCACCGTTTTTCAACGGGCATGTATATTTCCAATTATTGACAAGGGAGGTTGGATCCAAAAAAATTGGATGCAAGGATCCTAAGATTCCTTTCGTTCCTTTTTGTTTGTTTACCGAATTTGGATTTTCACAAGGATTCATGAGGAGCATTACCAAACGTGCCATTAATTTCATATCTTAATACTTGTTTGATTTTGAAAAAAATTATAAAAAACATCCAGAAATGTATAAATTGGTGATTTTGATGAACATATAATGAGTTTGTGTAATAATCAATTGGGCTTTGATATTGGCGCTCCCAAAAGTGATGGAGGCACTCCTCAAATATATAGAATGGCAAGGAGCCATCCATAAAAAACCACCACTTTTTGGAGCTCCAATATCAATTGGCTAATAAGTACGATCAGATTACAGTAAATGGGACCCACCGTAGCCTTACCAAGAGCCAGGTTTCCCCTCGTTTGCAGTAAAGTAAAGTATCTAGCAGGGCTCGTGCCAGAAGAGAGATTCCACACGCATTATTACCGAAGCTTCTTCCTAACTAGGGTTTCTTTCACCGCTGTTTCATCCTCTCTCAATCTACTTCCTACTTCCTAATAAAGCGAGCGCGAGAGAGAGAGAGAGAGAGAGAGAGAGAGAGAGAGCGCTCGCGCGCTAGGGTTTCCTGTTCTCGAATTCTCCTTCAAACGAAAGAAAAAAAATGGCGGATCGACTCACTCGTATTGCAATCGTCAGCTCAGATCGCTGCAAACCGAAGAAGTGCCGGCAGGAATGCAAGAAGAGCTGTCCCGTCGTCAAAACAGGTATCTCAAGATCCCAAAAATCCTTTCTTTTGATCTGTTCGTTCTCCTTCAATTCGTGCCTTTGTTCTAAAATCCGAAACTCTGCTTCAATTCAGCTGGCTTGGTTTTGGGCTTCTGGAAGTGATTTTTTGGTGTTTGTTTTTGATTATTGTGATCAGAAGTGATTTTGCTGGATCTGATACGTGGAAAGATTGTTTCTTTAATGGAGGATTGAGGACTTTTGATGCTTTTGGAAATAAATTGGCTTCAGATGTGAATTTTGGATTTTTTTTTTAACTGTGGGACTGCTGTGGAAGAGAAGAAGCGGTTTGTTTTGTTTTGCTTATTGGGAAGCAGGTTGTTTGATTGATGATTAAAAGTAGCGTAGTCTGTTCTGATATGAAGTGAATTTTAGGGTTTTGTTAAGAACTTAGAAGGTTTTTTTCCTTAAGTGATCTAAAGGTATATGTGTATGTGCTATGTGGAATTCCTTTTTCCCCCAAATTAATCAGGGCCGTTAATGGACCTGGGCCGTCAAGGCCAAAATTTTAGTTTTATTGGGTGGATTGCTGTTTAAGTATTGAAAATATGTAGGAATTGTTGGAGGAGGAATATTAATCTGATGAAAGAGATGGGATGAGATTCATTTTCAAATCTATTTTACTAGTTTGAATTGTGGTAGTTTTCATCACTACTACTCCTAATCCGAGGAAATAATAGAAGGGGAAAGACTTGTTAAGACCTTGTTTGAACGGGGGAGGCCAGTATGGCTTTGCTGCAACCACCACTTCATTAAATGGGGATTTTTGAATCAGTTTATCTATTAGTTTTGTAGCTGTAATAGTGATTTTGTGTGATTGTGTTTCACCTTTCTGGTTTTCCAGTAATAATGTTTGGTAATAAATTATACAAGGAATTGCTTGTAGTCTACTACAATTGATTGCTTCAATTGTTGCGCTATTCATTTAAATTGCCTGTGCACTTCATTTTTGCAGGGAAACTGTGTATCGAGGTGACTCCTGCCTCAAAGATTGCATTCATCTCTGAGGAGTTATGCATTGGATGTGGTATTTGTGTCAAGGTTTGTAGAACATTGCTAAGTGCTTGTTCCTTATTGTTTTGAGTTTCTATAGTTTGACATACTGGATGGTTTGAACTCATGTTCGCAGAAATGCCCATTTGAGGCCATTCAGATCATCAATCTGCCAAAAGATTTGGATAAAGATACCACCCATCGATATGGCGCAAACACCTTCAAGCTGCACAGGTTCGCTCCGATTTCCGCAAATTGAGAAGATGAAAGTGTGCTTATCTTTGTTGTGAAGACTCATCATTGAAGATTTAATTACAGGTTACCTGTTCCACGACCTGGTCAAGTTTTGGGCCTGGTTGGAACAAATGGCATAGGGAAATCAACGGCACTTAAAGTATTGGCGGGGAAGTTGAAACCTAACCTCGGTCGTTTCAATGTAATGTCTCTCTTTGAATCCATTTCACCTGTTGCTGCTGCTGCAGCAGCTGTTGTTTTTATTTGTCTTTGAATACCATCATCACATGTTGCCCCTCACTTTCTTCCTTTGCAGAATCCTCCTGATTGGCAGGAGATATTGACCTACTTTCGAGGCTCTGAACTTCAGAACTATTTTACTCGTATTTTGGAAGACAATTTGAAGGTTGTATCATTTGCGTAGCTGTATATTTTTTTATTAATGTTATCATAAGTTAAAATATTCATTAGATGGTGTTTATGGTTATCATAACTTTTTAATGGTAGCTTCTGTTGTTGACGTTTTCTCTTTCCAAAAAAAAAAGGCATATTATTATGATTATTACTGTTATTATATTTTGGAGAGGTAAGGATGAATTTTGTTGAAAGAAGAAAACAAAAGATACTAGGAAAAAAGGTATTACTACTATTGTTAATGCTACCTATATGCAAATTGTCTCGGTTGAAGATAAAGACAGAAAAACTGCAAAAACTAGAGGGAGAACAAACCAATTACAATCTCAGACCTACACACAAATTACAGATTATCTCTCTTAACGCCCTGTGCAGTGAATGAGTATTAGCATCTGTCAACGTGTGAATAACATGCACACCCAAAGAAGATGCTCTCTTTCTCTCTCTAATCTCCTTTAAAATGTAGAAAAATCTTCCACAAGTACTTGATATCTTTGGATATCCAAGCTATTCTATTGGTTCTCAACAATGAAATCCCCATTAAGAATCTCTAAACGTGTTCAAGGATTCCCTAATGGCTTGAGCCCTATGCTTCATTGCACAAATCTCCAGCAGAAATATTCACGTCCTGACCCTGGGCATATAAGTGCAACCTAGCCTTAATTCCACATGAGGCCTTTTAAAATTGTGAGGCAAGATCAAGGATGAAAATAGTGGCTACGCCCGCCGCCATACTGCTACGAAGCGGGCGCTACGTAGCGTAGCAATGCGATTTGAAAATATCGCCAAAAAAATCTGAAAAAATTCCAGAAAATCCAGAAAATTGTAAAATGAAAGAAAATGTGGTTCTTTTGCAAAAGTAAATAAGAAAAGGTGACGTAGCGGTGCTCTCAATATATGAGGTCCTATATCACTGTATAAATAGAAAATAATAGTAATGATTAGTTTTTTCACGTGTATTCATGTTTCTTAGTCATGCTAACATAGAAAGCAATTTAAAGCTAAAAAAAAGAAAAAAAAAAGAAAAAGAAAAATTAGAACATGAAATAAAGGCATAAGACTTAAGAGTTAGGTCATTAGTGAATATTGAACAATCAAATATCATTTAGAAATGACAAAAAGAGTAGAGAGTTAGCGAAGGAAATATGAATACCTTAATCACCACCAAAAGGAATGTCTACCAAGATTCAAGGCATGGTTATCCTCATCCCCATCAGTGTTATCTTTTCTATTGGCACCATATTGAATTTGATATTGATGAGCATTTGGATCCACAAATCCAAAGAAGGTAGCCGCATCATAGGAACTTGGAGTAGGTGGGGGTGGATATCTACCATATTGCGTTTCACCATAGTCACCATATGAATAGGACCCTGAAGCTGAAGACTGTTCTTCTCCTTGTTGCATTTGACTATATAGAAAATACTGTGAGGGTCCTTGTCCACTGTAACTAGGGTTCCACGAATCAGTCCATGATGCCGCTTGTTGTCTTCCAACATCTCCACCTATATTTCCTTGCTCACTACGACCTCCAGCCCCAGTTGGTGAGTCTCTTCGGCGTCATTGATAACCACGGCTTGGATCAAATCTTCTAGATGGAGGTAACTCTTGTACTTCCTCTACAGGAACGGCATCGTCTTCATCATGTTGATAGTATTCATTGGTACCACCTGTCCCATTGTCTCCTCCATCTCCACCATGGCTACTCAGAGACGGTGGTGGAACTAGCTTTCTCAGAAGATCCAATATGAGCAGGTTCTTTCCCACTCCTCTTAGTCCTACTGGTACATTCTCTTTGAGGTGGTTGACCTTATGCAGGTGCCTCACCCATATCCTCATCTATCAATTCTTGAACCGTTTTCTGAAACCCCGGATCTGAATCTAGAATTGGATTCTCTATCTCGGCTAGCCATGGGAGTAAGGGATCGTCCTCTCTGAATATGTGATCCAAATTAATAGGACAATAAACGGGATCATCCCTTGCCTTTCTCTCCCTAGTTCTATTTCTCGACTTCAAATTGTAATGACAATATACAAGCTTGTTGAGTTTCTGCATGGTAAGCCGATTCCTAGCCTTCGTGTGGATCAAAGAGAAAGTGCTCTAATTTCTCTCACGGTTGGAAGATGTTGTAGTTTGACTAAGGATGCAAACAGCCGCTCCTTAGATGTGGAGCACTCTTTCCATAATTCATCCACCAATCTGCTGAAATGCAAAAAATAAATAAAGAAATTTAGATATTCGTAACCCTCAAGTCCTTCTAATCAATTAAGATAAATAGATCAAGACTATTGGGTAGGGTCTTTTGTTTATAGTCATACTAGGTGGCATCCTTCCAATCGATCGTTGCACAAGAGGGTCAACAAAGGTTCCACTGTGTATACATAGATATCTACAATGTGAAAATTAGAAATAAATTAATAAACCCCTACAGCATGTATGGCACTTGGCAGCATAATTAGATTCTCTTAAGTAACCACCCACTCACCTCTTGTGTGGCATCAATTTGATCATCTGGGTTTAACAATCTCTTCAATACCTCTCGTAATCCTACCCGCAAGTCCGTATCTATTGCGGTATTGCGGTAATAGAATTCGGTGTGTAGAATTATCGGTGTGTAGTTCGGCATTGCGGTAATAGAATTCGGGATTCAAAAAATATTAATTACCTGCAACATGCAATGGATGGTGCAACTGATCGTTCCTACGGGCATCAATAATGCTTATATATTTCTTGTGATATCTAACATTTTCCATAATCGCTTGCTTTGCCCGATCCATTGCTTCATATATAAAGCCCATTGTCGGCTTGTCATCACCATATACAAGCCGCAACACTTTAACTAAAGGCTCAAAAACCTTTAATGCCTTCCTCACTTTCTTCCAAAATTTATCGTCCTTTATCAGGTTTGGGACTTCATACTCCGGACCACTAGTTGCATTGCCCCATTTTGAACGAAGCCATTCTTCCGATGCAAACATCTGAAGCAGCTTTGTTCTAAACTTACAAGGCTTTCCATAGCCAGAAAATGGGTTGCAAACTTAGTTAATCTTGGACGTTGCAAGGCATGGTTATTTGTGTATCTTTTTATCAAGCTTAACACCCATGAATGATCATATATAAATCTTGTAATTCCTCTACATGCCTTGATCAATGAAGCCACTTTTGTCTTCCTTCCAATCTCTTCCAAGATGAGATCTATGCAGTGTGCTGCACATGGGGTCCAGAATAAATGGGTCCTCTTCTCCATTAACTTCTTACCTGCTGCCTTGAAATTGGCGCCATTATTTGTAACAATCTGTACAATTTGCTCCCCTCCCACACTCTCTACAGCTTTATCTATAAGAGTGTATATATATGTGGCTGTCCGTCTATGTTTAGTTGCATCAACGGACTTCACAAAGATGGTCCTAGCGATTGACTACACCAAAAAGTTTATTAATTGTGTTTGGGTGCCGCTGGTCCACCTGTCACACATGATGGTAACACCATTCTGTTGCCACATGGGCCTAAACTTTTCCACACAAGCCTTCATTTTTGTATATTCCTCTTCAAGGTATTTAGTGCCCACATCATATACGGAGGGCGCCTGTATACCCCGCCCAGCTTCGGCGGCAACATCAAGAATAGTCTGGAAATATGGGGAATCTGCTGCTTTAGGTGATATGTTCTTGTGAATTAGCCATTTTGCTGTAGCTTTGGCTAACCTATTTCTTGCAGCCTTCATTACCCCTTTCACAACACTCGATATTTTTGGTTGTTTAGCTCCTTCTTTTCTATGTGCTAGAGGATCAACAGCGGGAGGAACTGCTCTTCTAGTAGAGATAATTTCTACATCAGCATCCCATTCTTGGGTGCTAAATGCCCCCACCCGCAATGCCCTTGCCCCTGCTTGGCACAGTAGATGAGCCCTCTGCATCATAATATTTGCTTCCAGCAAATGCACGACATTCATGTTCTTCTTGTTGACTCATGATGGACTCTCGGCGTGCAGCCTCCATCTGTGCATCTTCCTCATCAAAGAATTCATCCCCAAATCCGTCATAACGGGCAGCATCAACATCTTGCTGCGTCTTTTCTTTTATCTCTACTTTTCTAGCTTTGTTTTTTGGCCAACCAAAGCTTTCATTTGTTCCCTGATTTACCTTGGTACTTCGGTACAGCCAGCAACATTGCCATAAATGTGGCCCAAGTGGTGCTTGAATCTTGTAATGCCTCCATTGGTCACTTTCTCACAAAACTTGCATTTGATTTTCAACGGGTTATTTTCAACTGCCTCACCAAAAGGTCCACGCGGGATCAATATCACGAGACATTTTAAGTTATCAATTGGCAAACACAAATACAGAATAAAAGACTGAAGACCTTACTTAACCTGGCTATAAAGATGAACAAGTAGTATGTTAAAATCAATAAACATTCAAAATGTGATGGATGATCAATCATTTAGAATGCATTTCCAAGTGGTTTCATGGGTTGTCCATGAGTGTTCACATTTTTTTTTTCAAAAAATAAATAAATCCGAAAATAAAAAATAGAGAAAAATCAATAAACATTCAAAATGTGATGGACTGATCTATGAGAAACATAGATCTATCATTTACAAGCAATTTCCAAGTGGTTTCATTGGTTGTCCATGAGTATTCACATTTTTTTTTTCAAAAAATAAATAAATCCGAAAATAAAAAATCAGAAAAATCAATAAACATTCAAAATGTGATGGATTGATCTATGGGAAACATAGATCTATCATTTACAAGCAATTTCCAAGTTGCTTCATTGGTTGTCCATGAGTATTCACATTTTTTTTTCAAAAAATAAATAAATCCGAAAATAAAAAAATAAGAAAAATCAATAAACATTCAAAATGTGATGGATTGATCTATGTGAAACATAGATCTATCATTTATAAGCAATTTCTAAGTGGCTTCATTGGTTGTCCATGAGTATTCACATTTTTTTTTTCAAAAAATAAATAAATCCAAAAATAAGAAAAATCAATAAACATTCAAAATGTGATGGATTGATCTATGGGAAACATAGATCTATCATTTACAATGCATTTCCAAGTGGTTTCATGAGTTGTCCATGAGTAATCAATTTTTTTTTTCAAAAAATAAATTTTTTTTCGAAAATAAAAAAATAGCAAAAAATAAAATAAAAATAAAAATATGTGTGCATGATGAAAGGGAAACATGAATCTCATCATATTACAAGACAAGGAAGCATTTTATAGTACTTAGACTCTTAGAAAGAGATGAATAGATGATCTCAAAAGTTAAAAGACTAGAAAAAAATCCAAAAGAAAAACATACCTAGATGGAATGGAAGCTTGGGCCTTGGATCTTGTAGTTGTTTGTGTTTGATTCCTTCGAATTTGATGTTACTTGTACAGTCTTGTAGTAAAATCTTGAAAATGAGTTGAAACTTTGGAGTTGGGAGGCTTTCACAGTAGTAAAGGAGGAGTTATTGTGGTTGAAAAGTGAAAAGGAATGGGCTATGGCCGGCTGGAGTGGTGGTGGTGTTAAATACCCCCCACCCGCAATGTACGTGGCGGCTGCTACGGTGTGCGTGGCGGACTTGGCTGCCACGGCTGATATATCGCGTAGCGGCCGATATTTTCATCCATGGGCAAGATTGAGGTGAAATCCGATGAGCCAAAGCGGACAATATCATGTGGATAGCGGGCCTGGGTCATTACAGATGGTATCAGAGTCGAGGACGGCTCTATTTTCGATAGGGGAGAGTGTGAGATCCCACCTGCCTGGGCTTGCCTGTCTTGTTTGTTAGCTTGCTTGTCTCTCAGGGGGCTTGGATTGCACTAAGTCCCAAATCAGAAATATTTAGCCTTAACTTCGCATGAGGCCTTTTAAAACCGTGAGGCAAGATTGAGTTGAAATCCCCTGAGCCAAAGCAGACAATATCATGTGGACAATGGCCCCGGGCCATTACATGAATGTAACTTGTTGGTTGGCTCGAGGGGATTGGAAGCGGGTGTCAATTTTGATGCTAGCCTTTATAGCTCATAAATCGACCCTAGTAAAATAAATCTCAAAGAACCCAGTGTGCATTGATCTCTATTGAAATTGCTGTTGCACTTCTCTAATAATGAATGTATAATGATTCTCCTACTCTACATGTCAGTAGTGAAAGAACATAAGGTTAAAGTTAAAAGTGGGTCTTATCATGTTGACATTTCGTGGTTATTTGTAAGGCCAAGCTATGCAGCAAGAGTAAAAGAGCCATTTCATCCTTAAATAACAAATGGTTGATAGTCATTTTAATTTTTAAATACAGAGGTTGCATCCTACTTTTTAACAATTTCAACTTCAGTGGTCTTAAGGTAATAAGGTTTTTAATTTTAGATTGTCAAGTGGGTGACTTCGAATAATAAAAATATATGTTTGCATATGGGCGTGGGCATGCTATTAAAGTCATATCATGTATGATTTAGACTTTAAATCATATTCTTTAAATAGAAACGGTCATAAAATTGGTTGTATATCATGCCCAAAACCACATCTCAATGTTTATTGTATGGTGTGGAAACATACTGTATAAATCATTCTAATTTATATTGTGAGTTATGCTTTTTCATGTTACCCATCAGAAAAAGCGAGTGAGGGTTCGTTCTAAACAGGGATCACTAAATCTTGTTCTTTTTCCTAAGCAGTTTTGTTCCTGAAGCTTTTTTTTTTTCTTTTTCCGGCTTTGAAAACTCTTGTTTTATAACTTAAAGCTTGTGTTTAATAGGCTATCATTAAGCCTCAATATGTTGATCACATACCGAAAGCAGTCCAAGGGAATGTTGGGCAGGTGCTTGACCAAAAGGATGAGAGAGAGATGAAGGCTGAACTTTGCAACGATCTTGACTTGAATCAAGTTATAGATAGGAATGTAGGAGATCTATCGGGTGGAGAGCTGCAGAGGTTTGCCATTGCTGTCGTTGCAGTTCAAAATGCAGAGATATACATGTTTGACGAGCCATCGAGTTACCTGGATGTAAAACAGAGGCTTAAAGCAGCAGAAGTTGTTCGGTCATTGCTCAGGCCTAACAGGTCCCAGTTCACAGTATACTATCATACTTTGTGTAACCTGCTACTTCCATGGAGGACTAGAACTAAAACTTTGTTCTTTGTTATGTTTCCTTCTTCAGCTATGTGATTGTTGTGGAGCATGACCTAAGTGTCTTAGATTACTTATCAGATTTCATATGCTGCTTATATGGGAAGCCGGGAGCATATGGAGTTGTAACCCTTCCCTTTTCGGTTAGAGAGGGAATTAATATATTTTTAGCTGGATTTGTCCCTACTGAGAATCTGCGGTTCCGGGAGGAGTCCCTTACATTTAAGGTGATAATTTTGATAACAAGATGCTTAGCATTTTGTGAAAATTTTTTATTTGATGTAGCAGTCATGTTTTGTTGACACTTGCATTTTTTCAGGTTGCGGAGACTCCTCAGGAAAGTGGTGAGGAGATCGAGACATATGCACGTTATCGGTACCCAACTATGGTTAAAACCCAGGGTAATTTTAAGATGAAAGTATTTGAGGGTGAATTTACTGATTCTCAGATTGTTGTAATGCTGGGTGAGAATGGGACGGGGAAGACGACATTTATTCGCATGCTGGTATGCTTCCGTATTCCTGATTGTGTTATTTCCTGCCTCTGAACTTTATAAGTCAAAACTTATTATTTTGCAATATTGTAACAAATCATTGTTTGTTCTTTTTATCCACTTTTCTTTTCTCTTTTTTCATTTTGTATCTTCAACCCATTACCTTTTATTTCTATTGCAACTTATGCAGGCTGGATTGTTGAAGCCTGATGTTGTCGAAGGTTCGGATGTGGAAATACCTGAGTTTAACGTTTCCTACAAGCCTCAGAAGATCAGTCCAAGGTTCCAATCTACTGTGAGGCACCTGCTACATCAGAAAATTCGTGATTCATATATGCATCCGCAGTTTGTGTCCGATGTCATGAAGCCCCTACAGATTGAGCAGTTAATGGATCAAGAAGTTGTGAATCTTTCTGGTGGTGAGCTGCAAAGAGTTGCATTATGTCTCTGTCTTGGGAAGGTATTTTATTTATTTATTTATGTTTTTATGCATACTGCACTTCATGCTATTTTGTTATTATTTATTTATTTATTTATGTTTTTATGCATACTGCACAACATGCTATTTTGTTTAAGTTCGTCGGGTCTTTTTATTGCCTACAATTCAGATAGATTATTGCAAGATCAAGCCATCTTTTCATTTAAGAAAAAAAAAAGATGCATTAAGATAAAAGATGAAGCCATCTTCTCTTTACATTTGTCATACTAAAGAAGGAGCCTTGTGATGCATGTGGTATGCACAGTAGGGAAGAATATATGTATTTTTCTTATTGCACTTTTTTTTTTTAAAGAATTGTGGAAGAATGTAATCGCCAATTGTCAATTTGAGGAGATGCAATATACAATACGCTTATATATATATATATATATATAGAGAGAGAGAGAGAGAGAGAGAGAGAGAGAGAGAGAGAGAGAGAGAGAGAGAGAGAGAGAGAGAGAGAGAGAGAGAGATGAATATCGTGTACCCCTTAGGGTTACATCCTTTTCATTATATAAGGGTAATCTTATATAAAGGTGGATTACCCTATTATTAGAATCCTAATACAACTCAAGTTTCTAAGTTGTAGCTACCTTTCTAATTACAATTCAAGTTCCTAAGTTATAGTTAACTTTCTAGTTGCAACTCAAGTTCCTAACTAATTACAACTCAAGTTCCTAAGTTAAAGCTAAAATAGTAATACACGTTCCTTGACACCCCCACCCCTCAAATTGATGTGGGGGAGTCATAAAGCAGCAATTTGGAAATTAGAAATTGATGTCGAGGCCGAGGAAGTCCTTTGGTGAAGATGTCAGCAAACTGTAGATCAGTAGGGACATGGGGTAAAGAAATGACATCACGCTTCAATTTATCCCGAATAAAGTGATAGTCCACTTCAATAGTCCACTTCAATATGTTTGGTGTGTTCATGAAAGGCAGGGTTTTCAGTTAACTTGATAGCCCCAGTATTATCCGCATGCAAGGATGGAGGAGATGGTTGTGCAAATCCGAGTTCCGAAAGAAGTCCCCGTAGCCATAAGATTTCTGAACATGCAGAAAACATCGCCCTATATTCCGCCTCTGTAGAGTGTAGAAGATCGAGAAACACGTTCTTGTTTTTTGCATTTTCAAGTAATTAAAGAATTGCTAAGGTACATGCACCATCCAGTAGTAGAGCGACGAGTATCCTGACAGCCCGCCTAGTCAGCGTCTGCATAAGCGGTCAACTGAGAAGGATTATCCTTGGGATAATATAAACCACGAGTGGCAGTGCCCAACAAATATCGGATTATGCGTTTTACAGTAGTCAGATGAAGGTGTGTAGGAGATGTCATGAATTGGCTCACAAGATTGACAGTATAGGAGATATCCGGTCGAGTGATGGTGAGATTGACAGTATAGGAGATATCCGGTCGAGTGATGGTGAGATAGACAAGGCTGCCCACCAGGCGCCTGTAGGTATGTGGATTAGGAAGAAGGTCACCATCATCTTTACTCAATTTGAGGTTGGCCTATACAGGTGTATCAACTGGCGAAGATTCATGGAGATCAGCAAGTTCAATAAGATCAGATGTGTATTTGTGTTGATTGAGAAACGGGCCTTTGGGAGATTGATGCATTTTTAAGCCCAAGAAATAATGTAAAGGGCCCAAATCCTTCATAAGAAAGTAATCCCTGAGAAAGGCTTGGATAGACTTGATCATACTATTATCAATGCCAGTGATAATAATATCGTCAACAGACACGAGTAGAACAGTAACACCAGTAGATGTTCTTTGTAGGAACAAAGAGGGTCGTAAGGGCTCTGAGTAAAGCCATTTTTGCATAACCGGCCTCTAAAAGTTTCAAACCACGCCCGAGGAGCTTGCTTTAGACCATAAAGAGATTTCCGGAGGCGACAGACATCATTTTTAGATGGAGGTGACACCCTGCGGTATCCTCATGTAGACCTCTTCCTTCAAATCCCATGGAGAAAGGCATTTTTAACATCCATTTGGTATAACGGCCAAGAATTGGAGGCAGCAATGGCGAGAAGTAACTGAATCGATGTCATTTGTGCCACAGGTGCAAACGTCTCCTCGTAGGCAATGCCATATTCTTGCCTGTTACCGAGTGCCACAAGTCTAGCTTTGTGTCGATCCAAGGAGCCATCAGATTTAAGCTTGATGGAGAAGATCCATTTGCAACCGATTGGTTTAACTGCTGAAGGACAATCCACAATGTCCCAAGTGTGATTCTGATCTAAAGCATCTAATTCTGCCCTCATAGCTTGGTTCCAAGTATCATGTTGTACTGCATGTACATAAGAACTGGGTATAGAAACAGAGGAAAGTGTGGTCATCAAAGAAGTCTGGGTAAATCCATACCGCTCAAGTGGTTGAGAAGGTCTGGAGGAGTGACGCAGGAGAGGAGGAATGGTGGAACCAGTGGCCGGCGGAGGATCAGGAGGTCGGGCATCTGCGGCGGTAGGTTTTTCCCGATGATAATCAAAGTCATGATGAAACTTGGTAACGGTTCTTTTATATGAAAAAACCCGGTAGTGGAGCAGTAGAAGAGGGATGAGGACAATCTAAGTTAGTTTAAAAAAGTACTTGTTTTAAAAAAAAAAAAATGTTGCGAGAAACCCTGATGCGACGACCAATAGGGTTGTAGTAAACAAAACCTTTCTGATTGGTGGCATAACCCAAAAAAGCACATCTGCTAGATTGTGCGGTTAATTTTGTTCGTTCTGTGGAAGGTAAATGAACGAAACAAACACATCCAAAGGTATGTAGATGATCAAACACAGGATGATAACCAAACAGTTTAAAATACGGTGTTAAGTGAGCAATGGTAGGGGATGGAAGACGGTTTATTAAATGTACGATAGTGGTGAGAGCTTCTGCCCAAAAGCGAGGAGGAACTGATGATTCAATCAGTAGGGTTTGAGTAACATCAAGGAGATGCCTGTTTTTTCGTTCCGCGATTCCATTTTGGTGAGGAGTATACAGACAGGTACGTTGAGAAATGATTCCTTTATTCTTTAGAAAAGATTGGAAATCATTGGAAACATACTCCCCCCCTGAATCTGAGTGCAAAGTTTTAATGCTTTTGGAAAATTAGGTTTCAACATAGCTGAGGAAAAACTGAAAAGCATTAATAACATCAGATTTAGAATGCAATAAATAAGTCCAAGTAAACCGGCTGTAGTCATCAATGAAGGTAACAAAGTATTTGAAATGACCATGGGAAAGGTGAGGGGCAATGCCCCAAACATCGCTGTGAATTAAGTCAAAACGTTCAGTGCTCCGTGTGGTGGAGTGAGGAAAATGTAAAGTTTTACTTTTTCCCAATTTACAAGCATCACATTCAAAAGAAGCAGAATCAAAAGGCTTATTTATTAATCCAGATTTAAATAAATGAGATATTGTAGATGCATTCGGATGACCAGGTCTATTGTTCCACAGCCGAGAACTATTCTGAAGAAAAAAACAAAACAATTGGTGTAAAAATTTGTTCTGAGGAAATGTAGAAACTGGAAGGGAAATTAGTCTGCCACACTTAGGCCCCCTCGCGATCACTTATCCAGACTCCTGGTCCTCCACAACACAACCAGAAGAAGAAAAAGAAACATTGTAATTATTCTCAACAAGTTGACCCACAGAAACCAAATTTATAGCAAGATGAGGAGACACTAAAACATTGGTTAATGGTAAGGGGCTAGGGATATCACCAACAGAGGTGATAGGGAGACGGTCTCCATTGGCAGTTTGAACGGTAAAAGTACCAGAGTAAGGAACAACATGTTGTAGTGTTGTGGGTAAAGATGTCATATGGTTACTTGCTCCATAATCTAAGTACCATGTATAGGACATAGACGAATCAGTACCTGAGATGTTCATAGATGCCAAGGCATTGATAATCATTTGATTTACCATGTCACGAGTGAGAGAAGCGGGGGACGCAGATTTTAATGAGGAACCAGGCTGTGAAGTAGACTGATACTGGAGGGAACCACTGAAGTCAGATGGTGCATTTTTTTGAGATGTTGCTGTGTAAGCACTAGGAGCGGACTGTGTAAGTACCAGGAGCTGACGACGTATAGCTGCGGGAAATAGAATTGCGACCCTTGTTTCGACATTCTTCAATAATATGACCAATGGCTTTACAA
The DNA here is from genome assembly GCA_012931725.1 of Litsea cubeba. Classification (NCBI taxonomy): domain Eukaryota; kingdom Viridiplantae; phylum Streptophyta; class Magnoliopsida; order Laurales; family Lauraceae; genus Litsea; species Litsea cubeba. Next base: position 47,125,565 of record CM022948.1, on the reverse strand, counting down.
TACCTGCAGATCTTTGCTTTGCATTGGTTTGCATAATGACCATATTTTTTACAATTATAGCACTGAATTTTACTGAAGTCCTTGGGAGGTGGTCTGGTGGTAGTAGCATAGGCAAGTGGAGCCTCAGCAGATCTCAGTTGTTGCATAGAAGTTTTGGTAATCAGACGTTCTTCTTCCCGCAAAAGTTCCTGAAGACAGTCATCTAAGTTGGGAAGAGAAGCCCGGCTCATCAAGTTTGATTGAACAATCAGACGAAGTTTTATGAGAAACTGGTCCCGATGACTATTTTGCTATAATGGAAGGAGTTCGGGTAGAAGTGCTTCAGACACAGTGGCAAACTTGATCTCATCGTATTTAGACTATAGTCTTCGAAACCCATTGTAATATTCTTGAATGGATAGGGTGCCTTGGTAAACTGAGAGATGTCAAGCTCCAATTGAAATTGGCGAGTAGCATTGCCTTGCTGATAAATCTTTTTAAGGTAGTCCCACATCTCATGGGCAGATTTGCAAGGTTTCAGATTGAGGATAAAATGCGGTTCAATAGAGCTTAGTAACCAAGTTTTGATTTTGACATCCTTGGTTTTCCAGGCGGAAATTTTTGTCATCTTCCTCCGGCTTACTTTCAGACTCATCAATATATCCCCATAGTTCAAATTTGAAATTGGAAGGCCCATGAAGTATAATTCTTCCCATCAAAACGAACAAAGGTGATCTCGGATTTTTCCATTACTACCAAAAAAAATTGCTGACAACTGAGAGAAGCAGCAGGGAGGTCTTGATGAATACCAAGTCCAAGAGATGAATACCAGCAGTCTTGATGAATACAGCAGTCCAGCAGCAGTCTGGACAGAAGTAGCAGTCTTGATTGAATGACACAGCAGCAGCCCAGCAGTCTTGATTAAATGAAGAAAGAAGCAGCAACCAGAAGCAATCAGCAGCAACTTATAGCAACCAGCAGCAATTAACAGAGACAGCAGGAGGAGACAGCAACACAGCAACCAGCCAATACAGCAAGTCAGCAACACAGCAATTAGGAGACAGCAAAAGCAGCAATCAACAGAGACAGCAACATAGCAGCAAGCATAAAGAATGCCTTGAAATAGTGTACAGAACAGTGAACATAAAACTGCACCAAATCGTCCCTGTAGCCGGAGGGAAGATCAGCACGTGGGCCCCACCTGGTGATCTTTAGACAGATCAGAGAGTGGGGATGAAGAGTAGTTTTATGCAACTATTGGAAGTGGTCCCAGGCAGAACAAAATCAGATCTAGGATTTTGGACGGCCGAGATGAAAACAAGTGGAGAAGATTGAATTTCCACAAAAATTGGTAGAAGACCTACCTCTGATGATCAATAAATAAGAAAAAAATCTTCATAAACATAGAAAATTTCAGGCGACCAAGGTGGGCTGATCCTGCTGATGTGGTGATGATGATCACAGATGGGCCACGCCTTGATCAAAGAGGATCAGGCTGAAGGAGATGATCACAGAAGACTTCCAGGGCTTGGAAGATGACTAGGAGATGATCACGGATGATGAACTTGTCTCTGATACCATGTCAATTTGAGGAGATGCAATATACAATACGCATAGATAGATAGATAGATAGACGGACGGACGGACGGACGGACGGACGAGATACCAATTAAATTCAAAATATACTGCACAAATATTAAACTGGAGTAGCAAAATAAAATGAGGATACAAATAAAGTTTTCCCAATAAGAGAGAGAAAATAGAATTTTAAAATTAAGAAACCCCATAAAAATTCAAAACAAAATCTTATACCTTCAAATAGACAAAGGAATGAATGAAATGGTAAAGTCTAAAGAAATTACAGAAGCTATGAAATGCCTGGTCTTATCTAAGAGATAAGCTTCATCCTCAACAAAGTGGGTTTCAGCATTCTCATCCCGCTTATAATCCAACTAGGGATTCATTGCCTGATTGCATCCTTGTACTGAGAAACAGATTCATTCCCTTGTATATATCAGATCTGCTCAGTAGGACCTCCAAACTAGAGCTGGAATCTATATTTTGCAGGGCCAGGAAAAGTTGTAGATTCGTTTGTTCCAGTAGATCATGCCAGTTGCAAGAAATGGGGCTTCGCTTCCATTTTTGAAATCTGTTGCAATGGGATGTGCATTGTTTGAGTTATGGCTGGAATATGTTGGGGGTAGAATGCTTGTAATTGTCAAGTTAATGGATAAATACTCTTTCTGGATGCAATTTCTAGTGGGGAACGAGGTGGATGAGGTGCTTAGTTGTGGCTCCCTTTGTTGTGGTAGAAAAATGGATGGAGGTGATTGGTTGCCCTTCTCATCTTGCTGAATGAGAATAAAAGGAGTTCCTCTACAAGCTTTGAGAGCAGTAATTTTTCGGTTACTAGGCGATTGCATGGGCCACGTAGTGGAGGTTGATCAGTGCATTGTGATCTGCCAACCCAGATATCCCTTTCAATTGAGGACCTGAAGACCTCTATTTTGTGGAAGAGGATGCATATGATGGATCCTGTTTCTCTGCTTTTGAAAGTGGTTGAGATCTTAAAGCTTCCAGGGACGACGGATGTGATTTTTGCAGAATGGGTAAGTTCTGCAACCATCCAGAGGAAGAAGATGACTCCGTTAGCAAATATCCCTTCAAAGCTAGGCAGGCCTATCTGAAAGTTGGGTTATGAGGGGCAGATTGGTGGTTCGATGGACCTTGGAGTGAGCAGAAGTTATGTGTTGAGTCATGGATTGATTGATGGGCCTGGGCTGTGCTCCATTTTGGAAAAAAAGGTGTGCCAGTCCAAACCTAAATTTAACTCTTCGTTCTTGAAAGTTTTGAGATGATGAAGTAGGCTGTGGAAGGGCAGAGTTTTAGGATTTTTAAGTCTTCCGCCTTGAGATCGGGCCAACCAACTTCACGAGAAATGCAATCTCATCTTTTGTCGAGAGATACAGAGGAAGGACATTTGAGTGATAGCATCACTACCAGTAACAAGAAGAGGCATGGATCTGTTGGAGTTGAGGCACTGCTTTAAGCGGCACAAACTTAATGGCTCCCTTTGTTGTTTCAGAGACAGATCTGTATATTTCTTTGGTCAGTTCGAGGTCCTAGATCCTTGGTCCACGGAACAATGTGTTCTGTAGTTTGTTTTTTCCATCCTTGTTCCTTGTCAAGTATTCTCATGACATGTTTTGCTCTGGCCCTGTGCTTGGAATTTCGGTTGATAGAAGTGGCTGTATTCAAGATGCCGATGAGGATTTTCTCACTTAGTTCCGCTCTATGGATTCTAGGAAGCTGGTTGGCAACTCTAGTAAGGCTACCTATTACCGGTGTAAAGATACTTATAAGCCAGAAGGGTCTTGGCAGCAGCAGCAGTAGAAAAGGAGGATCGAGGCTCCAGGTCATTTCAGAGGCGAGGCTGTTGTCGAGAAACATGGCCAGAAGGGTTTTGGCAGCAGCAGCAGCTGAAAAGGAGGATCGAGGCTCCAGGTCATTTCAGAGGTGGGCCGTTGTCGAGAAACATGGATTTAAGGAACGACCAACCAGTAAAGATGATCAAGGTGAAGAGCATGATCCCCTTCAAGAAGCTGAAGATGTAGAATAGCACATCCCAGCCGTGGGCAGATCCGTTGAGCTTGATAGACTTGGCCTTGGCCTTTCAGAGGTTGAGGGCCTTGAGGATGATGACAGTGAGCATGAAGTAGTGGACATTGAAGGCAGTGAGGTGCTTCTTATGGAAAGTTGAAAATTTTGGCCTTTTTTCGTCTTCATGTGATGAAGTAACAGAGTGAAGTGGTGGGGGGCTGCCGAGTGAACTTTCATATCTTGTCTTGGGCAAAACAAAGAACACAATCAAACGAAAGGAAAACATGAAACATAAAGAATCTAAAGATTACCTAATGCTAAACCTAAGCTTTGATATCATTTTAAAACCTTAGGGCTAAGTCTTGACAGTTGACACAGTTGTTTGATCTAATGTATTGTGAACAGCAATGAAAGATGTTGACCCAAACTAGGAAACCCTAATTGGCTAATCCCAGCATAACTCTATCAGAAAATAACTCAAATTTAATCTAATCCTAATGTGGGAAACTAATTCATAGTTACAAATAAATCCATTGATCCAAAATTACAAATAAACCCTCGTTTCTCAACTGTCCTTGGGATATGCACCTTGAATGTTCCCTGCTAAGCATCCTCCTCTTTAGATGCGGGCTAGTTTTCTTTGAAGTAAACAAGGTAAAATTAGGGATGTCAAAAGGGCCACGGGCTGGGCCGTGCTGTGCCAGTCGTGCTCGGAATGCCTCTTTAATTTTTTTTTCCATGCATCTATGTCAAAGGCTGTGTAGGCAAAGGCCCTTGAATTGGACAAGTTCTATTCTAGTGTTAGAATTGAACTTCTGAATAGGCAAAGGTCAACCTGTCTAAAATCTTGGTGTGTAGCAACTCATTTCTAGGTCATCGACAGCGCTAGATACCCTGGGAGTAACATGGGTAAATATGATCTCATAAGGTAGGGCCATTGACATAGATGCATGGGCCCTGAATTGGTGGGCTTATCAGTTTTGTTCCCTTTGAAAATGGATATGTTCAAGATAGAGTATTCATATGTCGACATCGCGATGTTGGGCCCAACAGGCAACGGATGAACAGTTCATGCACATGTCAACAGATGAAAATATTGGTCATATCACGTGTTTTTTTTTTTTTCATTTATAAAAACTTGTAAATTAAATTTTATTCTACTTTAATCAAAATATCATTAACCCCACAATAAAGTAGAGATGCCATCAATCATCTTGTCTGCAATTATTTGAAGCATAAGGACCACAAATGGTTCTTCCTCATAAAGAAGGCACTTTTGGCCAAGCCCATTAAATATCTGGTTTGTAGGCCCTGACCCGGCCTGTAACAGCCATAAGAACATCCAGATATTCTCTTTCTGGGATAAAAAGATAAAAAAAGTTGTAGGATGTCTATTGGTACATGTAACATTACTCAACTGAATTGTGAAAATTTAGATTAGAAAAGAGGAAGTGCCCGCGGGCCGACCGTGGGGCGGGCAGACTGTTGTGGACAGGTTGGCCCATCGCGTGCCATGCTGAAACGGTCCGGTTGTGCCACATCCATCGGCCCAGCATGGCACGGGCCGTGCCGTTGACTGTGACGGCCCGGCGCAGCCCATTTGACATCCCTAGGTAAAATGCAAATTGATGAACCGGAGGATTTGCAAGTTCACTGGTGGAGATGTTTGCAATACTTGAAAAGTGCCTGCATTTTTTTTTGGGTTGATGAGGATATCTTTTTTTTTTTTGAATGGTGGGGTGGTGATTGAGTACTCTGTTCAGTAGAGCAGTATAATCCCTGGCTGTCAGGAAAAACTCGTCAATGTGGAGATGCTTTGGGTATTTCAGTTGAGAAGAAAAGGGATCGACTGGTTTTGTAGCTTTTTGAACTTCAAAATCTTGCTTGTTCCATTGATTATGGGAAAAGTAGCAGTTGTCCGGAGGTGGGGCAATGTTCTATCAAAGGTGATAAGAGAACCAATGTCAAAGAGAAGCAATGCAGATGAGATTGACTCTTGGAATGTGGGACCCTTGGAAGTTGGGAGAGGTGGATGGTCATAAAAGAGGAAATTTGTAAATCTAAAGCTGGGGGAGACATCTCAAATGGGATTGCTTGGAGGCTGATGGTTCTGCTAGGAATAATTTATTGACTTGATATAGTAGGTGACTAGGTGTATTGCTATCAAAAGTCGACGACTCTGATTTCATTGACTCATTCCTTAATTGACTTGCATTTAGATCGCGCCTCTTAAATATGGTCTAATCATCGGCCGCCGCCTTCTACGTCTAAAATGGACAGATTTTTTGTATTTGGGGATCGGTTGGATCTCTATCTAGATCTACAGTTTGCTCTTCAAGCCAATATTGGATCATTGTCTATTTTTTTGGACTCTTAAGTTTGAGAGATGGGGTCCTTCTGAAGCTTATGTGGCTGGAGGAAAAGCGGATTTCAGATTTGATTCTAGGTGTGGAGGAAGGAAATTAACGTTGATGGATGGGCCAATTTCAGATTTGCGATTGAGCTCAAGAAATTAAAGAGAAGGCCAAAGAATTGGTTAAGATCCAATTTGGTAATGTTGATAGTTAAAACTAATAATAGAAGTAAAAAACCGGTCCATTGTTGGCTGTAAATGAGCAGAAGAGAAAGGAATTGAGAATATAATTCCAAAAGAAAGAGGGAAGTGGTTATCTGGAAGCAGAGATCTTGAAGTACACTGCTTAACAAGGGGACCAATGCAAAAACAAGGCATGGCTTCCACGAGAAATCGCCACAAGCAGAATCTCAGCATTAAAAGATGGTGAATTGGAGACACTTAACCTTGAAAATTGGGAGGAGATTATGAAGCATATCATAGGGTATACTAAAAGTTTGCAATCTAAAGAGGATTGGGACAGACTGGTATTGGATAATATGGAGTTTGACAATGTTACCTGATTCGCTGCTTTGGGTGTCGAACTCTGAATAGTTCAGTTCGAATAAATCGCAATTCGATTTGATGAGGTTTGGAAATCCTGAAATCCCTAATTCGTTGCCGTTGTGGTTGAGGAAGATGAGTTTCACAGTATCATCTTTCTCTCCCTTCTCTTTCGGTTGAAGAAGAAAGGCATCACTTTCTACATATATATAAAAAAAAAACCTTATTTCTTAGAAGAATAATGATGCTGCCATTCTTCTTTGACGAGGCAGTCCACTTTGGAATAAATTCATCCATGGCCCACTTTTGACATGCAATGGGATTAAACCAACAACTAAGTTCGAGTCAATCTCACCATCAGATTGACTGTGTCTAAAAATGTGATTTTAGCTTTTTTGTAATCACATTTTTTACTTGATCTAATTAATGGTAAATATAATCATGATTGAAGTGAAATCTAAATTTAAACGCTCAATTTTTCAGTTGGGCCTACTAGTGTTGGAGTAAACTTTGACAATGTTTCATCCAAGAGTTGGGTGTTGATTTTGAGCCATTCAGATTTTTTGAAGATGGGCCCAACTGCATAATTTCACTTCTCTCATATAGAAGTGTTAGCGAGATGCTCAAGATCAATACAGATAGTTGGATATCTGTTTATGCTACCTGGATAAGACAACATAAGAGGTGATTTTGCTGAATCTAAATAGTATTTAATCATTATATACAATTTTCATGAATTATCATTGTTATATAGATCTTTACAACATTTAAGAATTTTTTGCAAAACATATTTATTCGCCAATCTTATTGAATTATATATCCGAATTAGTACATTGAATTTTTCGAACTCGAAGTACGAATTAAGCGAATTGTAAAACGAATCAAATGAGTCTACTCCAGTGAATTTCCGAATTTGATTAAGTGCCGAACTGCGAATCCGAATGCGAATCCATCGAACTGCGAATCAGGTAACTATGAGTTTAACCACATTGGGAAGCAACAAGCTGATTGATTAGAGACAAAAGCAAATGATTGTGTGAAAATCAATCCTAGAGCCAGCCCCAGCGGAGATTTCTTAGTCAGCAACGTACGTGAAAAAAGCAAGAGGGAGCCAGAGGGACCATGTAACAATCAGTGTCTTTAAGATTTTGTTCTTAAAAGTTAAAGCAAGATCAAAGAATGTTATTGGGTGTGTACTGAGCGATGGGTCCATTTTCAATGTCAATGTGATCTAAAATTTAGTGGCATCATCAAACATTTCCTTCCACCAATTCCTAAAAAAAAACCATCATCACTGTACCATTGCAAAGAAAGTTGTATCTAGAATAGACTATCTTCCTGTATTTTACAATAGACCCTTTGTGCTAATTCTTTATTTTCTCTGCTTTGCACTTTTTTTAAAAATATCTTTCCAACAAGATTCTCATTATTTTAAAATAAGAAGTTGCGAAATATATTGTTGGTGATTCTCATGAGGAAACATAATGTTAGATTCTGTTGCGATTGTTAATGTTTGTCACAGTAATAGCGTTCTTGGTGCTGTCCTGTTAATTGATTTTTGTTTTGGTGGCTATTATGCAGCCTGCTGACATTTATCTGATTGATGAACCAAGCGCATATCTCGACTCAGAGCAGCGTATTGTTGCTTCAAAGGTGATAAAGAGGTTTATCCTACATGCCAAGAAGACTGCCTTTGTTGTCGAGCATGACTTCATAATGGCGACTTACCTTGCTGATAGAGTTATTGTTTATGAGGGAATACCATCCTTGGATTGCGTTGCCAATGCACCTCAGTCCCTGGTGACGGGAATGAACTTGTTTTTATCTGTAAGATTTTCTGTATTTTCTTTTATTCTTTTTCTATTCTGATTATACTTCTTCTCCCCAAGTCTTTGAATGATTTTGCCAATTGCCACATCGATGGGCAGTAACATTTTCCAGTAGAGTGAGGCAGTCGGGTGTCCCTATGGCTACTGGGAGCAGACCAGGCTCGAACACCTCTACCTCCATATGTAGAAAAGGCATTCCTAACCAATGCATCTATAGGTGTTGGTTGTGGTGATCTGGGCTATTGGATTGCTATACTTCGTACTTCCCCTTTATCGAAGAACTACAGTTATATGTCCTGTGTACTGCATTCTTTGGATCCAACTGAAAAGAAAGTTTTGACTTAATTCTTTCTCAGCCATGTCAGGTTATCATTTATACACAACACCCTTTTGATAGAAAGAGCCATTTGGATGCCACCCAGTTGAATAGATAAGGCCTTTTGAGTGTGACAAATCTCATCCATTCATCCCAAGCATTGATTTAAGGCCCCAAGCATTTAACAAATTTTTGTTCTTTGATAAAGTGCATTTTTTTCATAATTCATCCATTGTGAGCAATATCAACCCGAAGTTTCATATGCTCCCTTGCATGGAATGATTCGGCATCAGATTACTTGGTCTGGAATCGTATCTTTGAACTTGTTTGAGATGCTTGAACATTGCTTTTCACATCAATAAATTCTTCTTGCTACTTTGTTACTTATATTTATGCCTGTACTTTTGTTGTATGCAGCATCTGAATATTACATTTAGGAGGGATCCTACAAATTATCGGCCACGAATAAACAAACTGGACTCCACCAAGGACAGGGAACAGAAAGCTGCTGGGTCCTATTACTACCTTGACGATTGATGTAATTTATTCTTACCAGGTTTTCTTCCTTTGGCTTTATATATGTTTTGTTTTGTCTCGTCTCAGAGGAATTATATGTTCCTCCACTAAGAGGATATGCATGGTATCCTTGGGCCTTGAGCTTAGTTTATATGTGAAGCCTGTTGTTTTAGTAGAGACAATTAACTCTCATGGATAGATGATGCCCCCAAAAATAACACTGTTATGAGCCCATTTGTTAAATCAGTATTGAATTCCTAGGAATTTTAAGCAATGCCTCATTGTCAAGGCAGTTAAAAGTAAAATATTATTAGTGAAGGCTTACAAAGGGGTCAGTGGATTGGTCTTCCTTTGATAAAAGCCGATTACCATCCATCCTACTCTCTTAAATCCCAGGATGTGTTGGCCCCATCCAAATCTTCATCTTTTACCTTGCACTCCTTTCTTCTGTACACTCTATTTTGAAAGAACCCTTCTACTTACTCTGATTCCTAGGAAATTGATTCAAAGTCAGGCAAATGGGCTCTATATTTTACTAACTCTTCAGTATCTAGCGTGGTGTGCTGTTGCCAAATTTCTTTGTTAGTCACCTATTCCCAGTCTGTTAGCTGATGTTGTATATTACTTAGAGATTTTTGTGGCATGGTCTGTCCGTGTTGGGGCATTTAGGATAAAACCATTTTGATCAACCGTGGGCCCACTTGCATTTACTCAAGATCCAAGGATATGATGAGCATCTTTAGTTGAACACTATACCCTCTTGAAATTTGTGAGGTAACCCAGAATTCCTCTGATGTGTAGTTTAACCAAGGCAATTGTCATGACATCATCTGCTTCAATTCTCTGACAATTGAGCCGTGGTTTTGGCTCCTTGGAGAGGTTACATTTTTCGTGGCGTGCTTAAGTACAACTTGTAAGCAGAACGGGATTTGCATTTCACCTTATCTCCCTTGGGAATTGCGCTTTGTTTCTATTTTCACTATGTAGAAGTAACGCATGATTTTCTCCCTTCTCATCAACATTAAAGAGGAGTAATATATTACATGGAAGCTGCCATGTGAGAGTGGAGTTTTTGGGAGACGAGAATATTTATTTGAGTTATTTCAAGCCCTAATACACTATTGAGTGGAATTTTTGTTGTATGAATTTTGTGCCTGGTGATGTATTTTCTTGCATATCAGCCTTTTGTAAAAATTGTAGTTTCTTGCATGTTCCCTGTTTGGGAGCTTTCTTTCCTGTAGTATTTCGTTGATTGCACTTCAATAATGTTCATTTAGAATGACAACATGATCTTGCTGAAATCATACTTGTAGTGGGTGCTCGGTATTGGATCTGTGTTCCACAAGAACCTAGAGTTCTATAGGGTCAAGGTGGTCCAAGAGATGTTCAGCTAACTTTTTTGATAGAGATCAGCCTACCTGATTTTAGTGGCATTTCAGTGCAGCATATATATCCATTTCCACATACTAGATAGGAATGTAGGTCCCTGTATTCATGCGAACAAAGTGGATGAGTACATGCTGATTATTGTTTTTAGTCTGACCTTTTCTTCTTGGATGAGGGTTGGAGGTAATTTGGATTATCTATTAAAGACCCAGACTTAAAGGAAGATGACTTGCATGTTCAATTTGGTTCCAGCAATTACCCTTTTCTTTTCCCTTGTAATTTCTATCATTACTTAAGACTGTTGTTTGATTCTCTGCATAAATGTTGGTTAAGCATGTGTGTAGTCACTTTAATATCTGCAGTATTTACACATTAGAGGGGTCACTATTCATTTTCTCATCGTTTGTCAACAGTGGGGCTTGTTATTTGGACCTTTGGATTAGGTTTACTGCATTTTGTTTTTTATTGGCCAAAGGTTTAGCTGCTATTTTTACTGCTTGGGATTTTTTACATCGGGGTTGGTGAACGCAATAGATCCAATAATAACTGGGATTGGTGGCTCTGTCCTAATCTCGGGTGTTTCTTGTTTTTCCCATATGCCTGCTGGAGTAATAACTCCATAGTAGAGAGGAAAAACGGCCAACACCAATCATCAACCTTAGGGGTCGTTTCTTCCCAGGCAGTTACTATTCTAAATGGTTCACACGTGTAACAGTTACACACCATCATGTTTTTTTTGATTTACGCATGAGATGTGTAAAATAGGTGTGAAAATGGGCTGATTTTGAGCCAATCACATGTTATTGTTATTGGGCGTGATCGCTATTCTAGTCCATTTTTCTTTAATTTTTACACTTAATATGGGCCCCTAAATCCCAATCTGAACCGTCTATCTTCTTCAAAAGCTCAATGATGGGTCTATGCGATTAATTTTCAGCCATTGATTTGTCTTAAATATTGAGCTTTTTTACACAAAAGTGAGTAGCAAAAATCTGCCTTTTTGGGAAAAAATGTGGGTTCCATTTTCGTGATTGGAATCAATGTTAATAATTTGACCAGGGTTGGAGGTAGGCATGTCAAATGGGCTGTGCCCCAAGCTTTGCCCGCCCCAGCTAGCGGGCCGGCACAGCTCGGCCCACTGGCACGGCCCCGCAATGGGGTGGGCTGGAGCGGGCTGTGCTGTGCAGGGCCGGTGGGCCAGGCGTGCCTCCATATTTTTTTTTCTTTTTTTTTTCTTATCAGTATTAAAAATAAAAATTAGAACACAAGCACGGAGAATGACGAAGATATTTAAGTGGTTTGGTCAAACTCGACCTACTCCACTAAGAAGAGAGAGCCATTTGGATATTAACTTCTTGAAGGCTTTAAATAAGATTACGTTTGAAACCCTATAATCTTTTTAGAAAATAAAAAAAAAAAGAATGAGAAATTTGTATATTTACAAATCACAATGAAGGAAAAAGTAAAAAATCAGATGTGTAGTCTACTAATATATTCTATTGGATCATAATCTTCCACTGATGTCAACTCTTGCTTTCTCTTATCTGTTAAAAATCAGTCTCGTGGCAAACACAACACACCACCATTTCTTCAGTTAGATTTGTTCTTCTGTAATCCACCACACGTCCACCTGCACTAAAAGCCTGTTCTGATGCTACAGAAGACATTGGAATAGTCAATAGATCACGAGCCATGGCGGCCAATACTGGATAAATGCTTTCTTGTTGCTTCTACCATGCTAAAATGTCAAAATTAGATGTATCATGCACCCGTATTACACCGACGTTAAGATACGATGAACTCCGTCACAATGTTACTTGAGCTTGAGCTGGAGGCCATGCCCGTGGATATGGAAGAATACCACACATCCCATTCACCAACACCTATTTGCTGGACTTCTGAATGGCCCATACTAAGTCCAGTTGTACCCATTTGCTCACAATAAAATTGAAAAAGTGCTTGTAAATTTGCCCTTATATTTAAAAAAATATCTAAATCTATATAATTCATATTTTTATTTATTCCATCAATAAAAAACTGTACACCACTTAATTTTAACCTAAGATCAAATACAACAGCTAAAGAAAATGTCATTGGAACCTCTTTCCAATATTTATTAAAATTTTCTTCCATGTCTCTATGAGTGCTACTTAGTAAAAAATGATCTCTAAATCTACTCAATTGTAAAGTAATTTTAAAAAGCTTCATTAAATGTGGGATAATATATTCTGGAAAAAAATAATGTTGAAGTATAAAAGCTTCTAATAAATCTCTTATATGGGCACATAACTCCCAATGTTCATCACTAATCATCAAATCTTGTGCATGAAAAGCACAAAATTCATTCAAAATATCTATCCAGTCAAGTGCCTTGTTTAACAAATCATACATAGAATTCTATCTATGTTCTACCTCTTTAGGCATTTTAATAGCTGATACGCCTTGCCTCGCACATATTTGGGCATACAATTGTCTTCTATGTGCGGAGCAGAAAATAAATCTAGCAATGTCTTTAATAGCATCTGTGTAACTTATAATATGCTTTAAACCAACATTTGCAATGAGATTTAAGATGTGACATACACATCTATTTTGAAAGATAGAGCTATCTATCAAAGTTGCAAGTGACATCTGCATTCTCGATCATTAATTCAATAGCCACTGTATTGTTACTAGCATTTTCTAAAGTTACAGATCAAACTTTTTTCTTAATATTATATTCATCTAGTTTTTTCAAAATAAATGTACTTATTCTATTGCCATTGTGTGGCCATTCAAGACAGCTAAAACTAATTATATGTTTATTAATAATCCATTTTGCATCTATATTATGTGCAGTATTACAAAGAAAACTATCACCCCCTTTAGAAGTCCACATATCTGTGGTTATGGCTATTCCACCAGGAATTTCTGCAAGGTAATTTTTGATATTTATTTTCTCTTCCTGCCAGAGTCTAATAGCATCATTTTTGGCTGTATTTCTTGAAATAATGTGAAATTGTGGTTGACAGTATTGCTGGACCAATTCTTCAAAAAATTAATTTTCAACAAAAGAAAATGGTAATTTGGATAAAACAATCATTTTAATAAGATTTTGTCTAGCACTTTGTGCATTAAAAGAAAAAGTTACTACTGCTACACCACCAGTAGTAGAAATTTGGGTCTATGAACCAGGCCTCTTTGTCCCTTCATCCTCCGGCTTATGTAAGGCTAAACATGTTTTCCTATGTCTTGTCAAATGGCCGGTACCCCCTTTTTACTCGGCACTATAAATCTTATTACAAAATTTGCATTTTGCCTTTTCAACTTTCTTTCCATTTTCAATGACATCAAACCTTGTAAATACATCCCAAACTACTACTGAAGTTCTATTCCTCTTGGTTGGTTTACGTGAACTCTGAGGAAAGGGGGTGGTAAATTACATACTTCATCTTGTAATTCAATAAAATTTTCTTCTACCCCTAAATTAACGGAAGAAGATTATATGGGAAATCTTCTAGCCATATTTCAAAACAGTAAATTTATAAATAATAATAGTAATAGGTTAATAGCCTTTGTGATAATTAATATAAGAAAGGGGAGAAAATGAGAGTTAATATAATATAATATAAATTTATATATATGGAATCTCAAATTTAAATAATATAAATACCTCTAAATCTTTGAAGGCCCCTTTAATCTTGTCTCTTGATGACTTGATCTTTGGCCCCCCAAAAACTTCTTAGAGAGTGAGAGTTGAATGCTTTGAAAGAGAGTTAGAGAATGAGAGAGTTGTGTAAATTGGTGATGAACGAGTGTGTAAATTGGTAAGAAATGAGAATAGGAGGGTTGGTGTATTTATAGACTTAGTAAAATGGAAAATGATACAAAATACCTCTTATATGACTGTTTTATAGCTGTTGGGGGAGGGGTAAAATTGACTTTTTTAAAAAATATAACCATTTTTGGCTGTTGGGTGGGCCTGGCCAACACCAGCCAGCCCACATGCCAGGCGGGCCGTGCCAAACGGGCCAATGGGTCTAGGCTACTCGGCCCATCACGGCCCACGTCACGGGCCATGCCGTGCCACGGCCCGTTGACTGGCGGGCCGGCCAGCCCATTTGACATCCCTAGATGGAAGTGTGAACGACTTTAGTCAAGAATTTGACCCTTTTATCCTCTGCAGGGGGGTTGTGAGATATTTACACTTACTCGGATAAATGTGTAATTTTATCAGGTGAGTACTAATGAATAAGGATGTACGTGAAATTTCTGAATAAATAATGAAATTGTACTTAAGAAAGCAAGTAAAAGTAAAGTTCCAAAGGGATCTGAAACCAGATCCAATTTGTTTGTGATTCCATAACTTTTTCAAGTATAGGTTTGATTCCACGTCCTCGGTTATGGATCTGAAACTAGATCCAATTTCTTACAGGATCCAAAAACAAGTTTTGGATGTGGATTTTATTTTTTTTCATGGAAGGCAAGATTAGGTTTCAAAGTGCATTTTATTAATTTTTTCCATGTCAGAGACGCCAGATCAAATAATTGGATATCCATTTACAATGTTACCCGTGAGACGAATTTTATTAGCGATTGTAATGACCTATAGATTACCATGACCAAAGACTAGAAAACATAAGCTCAGCCGAAACATCTATTTCAGCGAGTTGACTCGGAGTCCCTGAGTCGCCACCAAGGGAAATAGTGCAACAAAATTGTGCATTTTAGCCAATTATATTTTACGGGGATTTCGAATTGAAAAGCAAAAGGATTAGACAATCATACACATAAAGGAAGCAACAAGATTTATGTATGAACCACATTTGTCTATGTAGGGGGATTCCGAACCATGTAGTTGAACCCGTTCTCGGTGGGATTGCCACCCGTCGGTGCCCACACAGCTGGCCCCCCACAGGGGATAGGCGGGGCCCAGAGCCCCGCGCCTATTGTGTACACTTCAGGGTGTGTAGGACCCATCCATGCTTTTGTCCCGGGGTGGAGCGGATCACGTCCCCAGGGGCCTCCCCGGGTTTCGAACCCGAGACCTCTTGTATATAAGATAATCTGGGTGAAACTTGGTACCACTTGAGCTAGTATGGATGGGTCCTACACACCCTGAAGTGTACACAATAGGCGCGGGGCTCTGGGCCCCGCCTATCCCCTGTGGGGGGCCAGCTGTGTGGGCACCGACGGGTGGCAATCCCACCGAGAACGGGTTCAGCTACATGGTTCGGAATCCCCCTACAAAAAGGCCGGCCTTTTTGTAGGGGGTGGATATGTATCACGACCCCCCACAGGGGATAGGCGGGGCCCAGAGCCCCGCGTCTATTGTATACACTTCGGGTCGGAGCGGATCACGGTCCCTACGCATGCTTTTGTCCCGGGGTAGAGCGGATCACGTCCCCAGGGGCCTCCCCAGGTTTCGAATCTGAGACCTCTTGTATATAAGATAATCTGGGTGAAACCTGGTACCACTTGAGCTAACCTGGGGAGGCCCCTGGGGACGTGATCCGCTCCACCCCAGGACAAAAGCATGCATAGGGACCGTGATTCGCTCCGACCCGAAGTGTATACAATAGGCGCGGGGCTCTGGGCCCCGCCTATCCCCTGTGGGGGGTCGTGATACATATCCACCCCCTACAAAAAGGAAGAGAGGCAGAGTAACTGCTCTGATTTTTGGTGTGCCTACTGATTTAGGCATCGGAGAGCTTTGCGCCACTCAGGCCAGGGTCCTCTGACTGTTTGCTCTTCCCTTTCAGGCTTTCAGGCAGCGGATCAACCTCTACATTTGGATAAGTCCAAGACACCTCTTAATTTGACCCATTTTATTGATTTATTTGGACGTAGACAATTATAATGGTCTGTTTGGAATTTGAAAGTCATATGTTCTAGGTCAACACTAAGATCTTGGTTGAATTGTCGAACCTGAACGTTGATACTTCAATTATGAACCGAGAAAAACTGGATGTTGCAAATTGATTTTTTTTTATTGGGTTTTTTGAATTGAAAGGAGCCAATCCACCTCAAAATCCTCAAAGTTTAGATGTGTAAAAGATCATAGTTTTTAGAAAATTGAGATGAAGGAAGAAACATCTAAGGCTTAAGCTTTGGATATTATTTTCAATACTTCAAATGCCCTTCCATACCACTATTACTGAAATATCATATCTGCCTTTCCATACCACTTTCCCAGGTTTTATTATGGATGACATGTTCCACCGGCACTTCATTTATGTTTTTCATATTGCCGCAGTCCTCCTTTTCTGGATTACAACAAGAATATATATATATATATATATCTATATATATATATATATAATTTTTTATTATCGTCATCGTCGGCGTCATCATAAACCCTTATATACATAGTGACCCTAACATGCTACATGAAAGAAACAATTTAAAATAATCTAAAGTCAGGTTGGTAATGGGCATTGCTAATTGTGTGTTGGTATATTCAACTTTTTTCCATTAGAAGTTATGCAACTATTTGTATTTATAAGGTTGCTAATAGAAGCCAAATGATTTGTATCATGTACCAATAGGATGCCACAGGAGGAAATTTTGACCACATTCCACTACAATAGAGAGATTGATTATGATAGTATATGTCTGTCTTACAAAAGTGGAAAATAAAAGATGAGGTATCTGTAGGGGATCTGTGCTCTCAGTGGGCTGGGCCCCCCACAGGATGTGTGACCACAATCCGGGCTCATTTGTATACACTTTGGGGGGCTTACCGCTGGGTGCCCTTAATCATGCATTTGGCTCCGTAGAGTGGCCTCCCCAGGACTCGAACCCGAAACCTCGTGATAAAATGTGTTTTGGGAAGCATCCTGGTACCATTGAGAGCACAGATCCCCTACAAAAAGGCCGGCCTTTTTGTAGGGGGACGGTGGCACTAGGCTGTGCCCCCTACAGGATGGTAGACCACCCAGGCGCATTTGTGTACACTTTGGGGGGCTTATCGCTGAACAGCGGCCCTTAATCATGCGTTTGGCTCCGTAGAGTGGCCTCCCCAGGAATCGAACCCGCGACGTCTTAGTCTCTTATAGTTTTGGGTGTGAAACCTGGTACCACTTGGGCTACTCGGCAGACCCAGATAGGTTCTTCCTGATCGGCACCCAGCTGCTAGACGAAGAGAGAGGCGAACTCTCAAGGTTCCTGATGCAGAACGTCGATGTCTTTGCTTGGAGCCCGAGTGAAATGCCTAGGGTCGACCCCGAGGTCATGTGCCACAAGTTAAATGTGGACCCTAGCCACAAGCCAGTAGTGCAGAGGGCCCGAAGGACAGGGCTGCAGCAGACAGACACGGTCGTCGAAGAGGTCGACAACCTGCTGAAGGCAGGAGCCATCCGGGAAGTCCAGTACCCGGTCTGGCTGGCCAACACGGTGGTGGTCAAGAAGAAAACTGGTAAATGGAGGGTGTGCGTGGACTTCACAGACTTGAACAGGGCCTGCCCTAAAGATAGTTTTCCCCTTCCAAAGATTGACCGACTGATCGACGCCACTGCTGGTCACGACCGAATGAGCTTCCTCGACGCCTACAGAGGCTACCACCAGATCCCACTATACGAGCCTGACGAGGAGAAAACGTCATTCATAACCCCCCGCGGCACTTACTGCTACAAGGTGATGCCCTTCGGGCTAAAGAACGCGGGGGCGACTTATCAACGCCTCGTGACAAAGATGTTCCAGGCTCAGCTCGGCCGAACGGTAGAGGTGTACATCGACGACATGGTCGTCAAATCAGTGCGCTCCAGCGACCACCTGGCGGATCTTGGCCAAGTCTTTGACATCCTTCGCGCGTACAAGCTCAAGCTAAACGCTTCCAAGTGCGCCTTCGGCGTAGCCTCTGGCAAGTTCCTCGGCAGCTTGGTGACGCGGAGGGGGATAGAGGCTAATCCAGACCAGATCACCGCGATCCAGGGCATTCAGAGCCCCTCTACCACGAAAGAAGTCCAGAAGCTCACGGGAATGGCTGCAGCACTCAATCGCTTCATCAGCCGGTCTTCAGATAAGTGCAGGCCTTTCTTTCAGCTTCTAAAGAAAAATTTAAAATTCCAGTGGACCCCTGAGTGCGACCAGGCATTGGCCGCGCTCAAAACCTATTGATGACACCACCCTTACTCTCCACCCCAACTCCGGGAGAGGTTTTGTATTTGTATCTCGCGGTCTCGGATCACGCAGTGAGCTCCGTCCTCATCAGGGAGGACGAGGGAGTTCAAAAACCCATTTATTATATGAGCAAGACCCTGCTCGATGCCGAGACCAGATACCTTTTATTGGAGAAGCTTGCATTGGCCCTCGTCAGTGCCTCCCGCAAGCTCTCCCATTATTTTCAATCCCATACCATTGTGGTGATCACGGAGCATCCACTCCGTTCCATATTCAAGAAGGCTGACTTTTCAGGGCGAATATCAAAGTGGGCAGTTGAACTGGGGCAGTATGATATACAGTACCGTCCCCGAACTGCGATCAAAGCCCAGATTCTAGCGGACTTCATCGTTGAGTTCGTCTCGCCCAACTCGGCTCCGACCCAGCCCGGCACGGCACTGGAGGGCACAGGGCACGAGCCAGAACTGACTGAGGTCGAACAGTCTCTCGCCCAGGCATGGAAGATCTTTGTCGACGGATCGTCCACCTCCAAAAGAGCTGGCGTCGGCATAGTCCTCCAATCGCCAGAGGGTCTGGTCATAGAGCAGGCTTTCACCCTGGACTTCAAAGCGACAAACAATGAGGTAGAGTATGAATCACTGATAGCAGGGTTGAACAACGCCCAAATCCTCGGAGCCCAGCACCTGGTGATCTTCAGCGACTCTCAACTGGTAACTAGCCAGCTCGCTGGAGACTACCAGGCCAGGGACGACAGGATGGTGGCCTACTTAGCCCTTACGAAAAAACTGCTGTCTCATTTCCAGAAAGCCGAGGTTAGGCAAATATCCCGAGATACCAACACGCACGCAGATGCGCTTGCAAACCTGGCCTCTGCCGTCGAAGCAGGGAAGAAAAGGACCATTGAGGTTGGGTCAATATCAAGGTCAAGCTTAGAACTCCATTCATCTCGGCTTGTCCTCTGTGCTGACCTCGGCCCAAGCTGGATGGATCCAATCGTCGCCTACTTAAAGGATGACCAGCTCCCTGAAGACAAGACTGAAGCCCACCGGATCAGACTCAAGGCAGCTCGATTCTGGCTCTCTCCCGAAGGCAAACTCTACAGGAAATCCTTCACAGGTCCTTACCTCCAATGCGTCCACCCGAGCAAGGTGGACGACTTCCTGTATGAGATCCACGAAGGAATCTGCGGCAGTCACATAGGAGGCCGATCACTGGCCTACAGAGCAATAAGCCAGGGTTACTGGTGGCCCTACATGCAGAAGGACGCGCAGGTTTACGCCAGGAAATGCGAGAAGTGCCAGAAGTTCTCCCACTCCCTCCATCAGCCAGCGCAAGATCTGAGTCCCCTCTCTAGTCCATGGCCCTTCGCTCAATGGGGCCTGGACATTGTGGGGCCTCTTCACCGAGCTCCAGGGAACAAGAGATGGCTGATAGTCGCTACAGACTACTTCACGAAATGGATAGAAGCTGAACCGTTGTCCTCCATCACGGACAGGGACTCCAGGAACTTCGTTTGGAAAAACATCCTAACGAGGTTCGGCATCCCCAGGACCCTGATTTCGGACAACGGGACCCAGTTCGACTCCAAATCCTTAAAAGACTTCTGCCAAGAACACGGCATCAGAAACCATTACTCCACTCCGGCATATCCGCAGAGTAATGGCCAGGCAGAAATCTCTAACAAAGTGATCCTGGACGGCCTGAAGAAGCGACTGGACAAGGCAAAGGGAAGATGGACAGAGGAGCTTCCGAGCGTGCTATGGGCATACAGAACAACTCCAAAGAGGTCCACCTCGGCGACACCATTCTCTCTGGCCTACGGGATGGAGGCGGTCATTCCTTTAGAAATCGGCCTTCCTACCCTGAGGACAAAGCTGGTCGACCAAGGCCGAAATGAGACGAATCTGGCAATGGAGCTGGAGCTGGCAGTCGAACGCCGAGAAGCAGCAGCCCTGCGACTGACCGACTAGCAGCAGCGGTTAGCCAGGGCATACAATCAAAATGTCAGAGAAAGAAGATTTTCCGTGGGAGAGCTGGTTCTAAAGAAGACCCTGCCAGCTGACAAAGACCCAAACGAAGGAAAGCTGGCCCCGAACTGGCACGGCCCGTTCAGGGTGGTCTCACTGGCAGGGAAATCAGCCTACAAGCTCGAAGACTTAGAGGGCAAGCCACTGCCGAGACCGTGGAATGCATCCCACTTAAAGAAATTCTATTTCTAAAGATGTAATGAATCTCAGAATCAATGAAAGCAGCTTTCGCCCTGTCATCAATCTGTCATCTCTCTTTGACTGACTCCGGCAGCTCTGGGTCTACCGCCCTGGAAAAGGCCTCGAGTTCGAACACTCGGCCGATTCCTAAAGTCCGGGTTTTACCCCACTCAAGGGTCTACCGCCCTGGAAAAGGCCTCGAGTTCGAACACTCGGCCGATTCCTAAAGTCCGGGTTTTACCCCACTCAAGGGTCCACCGCCCTGGAAAAGGCCTCGAGTTCGAACACTCGGCCGATTCCTAAAGTCCGGGTTTTACCCCACTCAAGGGTCCACCGCCCTGGAAAAGGCCTCGAGTTTGAACACTCGGCCGATTCCTAAAGTCCGGGTTTTACCCCACTCAAGGGTCCACCGCCCTGGAAAAGGCCTCGAGTTCGAACACTCGGCCGATTCCTAAAGTCCGGGTTTTACCCCACTCAAGGGTCCACCGCCCTGGAAAAGGCCTCGAGTTCGAACACTCGGTCGTTTCCTAAAGTCCGGGTTTATACACCCCTCAAAGACCATTGCCGAACTCATGCTCACATAGCCGAGACCAGCGGAATTATGGATCCACTTCGGCGCAAGCAGTTCGTCTCGGCCAGAGCTAGCCATTTCGGCCAAGGTCAGTTTTCAAGAAAGAAAGAGCTGTCCAAGCACTGAAGCGCAAAAGAGCAGCACAAAAACACAAGTATTCCAAAACAATGCAAGGAAAGTAAAAGAGAATGCAAAAGCACTGTACACAGTTTGAGTGATCGCAAAATTATTCCTTTTTATTCATTGCAAACTGCTTCATTACAAAGGTTACAGAACAGAAAAGAAAATACAGAAAGGAGGATCGCAGTCCTCTAAAAATAGAAAATAAAGTGAAAGCTGAGAGACTCTGATCTTCACCGGCTCTTTAGGCTGCAAGCTCGAAGACGCTGGTTCGTTGCCTGGAGGTTCTGAGCGATCCTGAATTTCACCGAGCTCTATAATACACTTTGGTTGGTCAGACCAAAGCATTCAGGATCCCCTCCAGTTCGGAGGCCCGGGACCTCGCTGAGCTCTTCAACACCCTCCGGTTAGTAAGACCAACCGAAGTTTGAAGAACCCCCAGGTCCAGCGGGGCCTCAATCCCACCATGCGTCCGGCGGTCGTGCAAGACCGTGCCAGACGCGGAGGGCGCGACCATCCCCCAGTTGCAGAAGATTCCCCTGCACCGGACCAGGGACGATCGGCCATGAACCCGCGTTCAGAGAGCGCGTGGTCCACAGGGAGTTCCTTCAGAGAGCGCGCAGACCACGACGGGCTTCCCCCCTTGAAGAAAGCCGTTCCACAGGCGCAGGGGTTCCCCCCGGATCAAATGCTTCTAAACATCCACTGGACATGGCTCCTACGTCTATGTGAATTAAACTGTCCTAATTCCTTTTCTTTTCTTCTCCCATGGCGAGCCTACCATCTCTATTTATAAGAAGAAGAAGGGCTCAGTCTCCAAAAGAAGTTATGGGGCAAAGTCTCCCACGCGTTACATGGGACGCACGTCTTCCTGTCTGTTGACCAGCGATCCCTATGACGCACGTGAGGACATTCCGCCCATTTCCCTCATCGGCCGTACCGTCGCGCTTATTGCTATTTATGGTCTCAGAATACGGAGAATCGGCACAGACAGCTGTTGACACCCACGAGCCTGTCTTCTCTGTAGCTGGGCAAGGACAGGATGCGAACCCTATCCTTCGCCTGTTGCAGCGAAGCTTTGAATTTTTGAAGTTCGGCCCCTGTAGATATGAAGGGTCGAACTGCAGATTTGTAGGCCTTAGCAGGTGCTTGTGGAGGCCTTGTGATGCATGACTTGATTTTGGGCTTGTAAGAACAAGCCGGCTCATGCTGGGTTGACTTTGAAGTCGGGTTGGAGATGGGTCTCTCCTCTTTCATGTAAGCAAGAGGATAGAACTGGTTCTCCTTGAGTGGGGCCAGGAATGCTGGCTTAGTGGATGTCCGGGACCTTCTTTGTTTTGGTGAAGGTCTTGGGGACCAAGTCTTGGGGTAGACCTGGTTGT
This sequence comes from Litsea cubeba, assembly GCA_012931725.1. NCBI lineage: Eukaryota > Viridiplantae > Streptophyta > Magnoliopsida > Laurales > Lauraceae > Litsea > Litsea cubeba. Next base: position 47,102,663 of record CM022948.1, on the reverse strand, counting down.
TTGCAGGTTGAGGCTTCGTGGGGCTGCCACGGGCTTCAGGTCTTCTGGTGCTCGCCTTTGGTGTCACGGTAGTGACACGTTGAGAGGCGAGTTTCTGCTTCTTGGAGGGAGCAGTTTGTTCCTCGGGAAGTGGGAATGGTCCCAGCGTCCCGAAGACGATAGTCCGGGGAGTCGAGGTCGACCCGGAGTTCAGAGAGTTGCCGAGGGAGTTGACACTTCGGCAGCTGATGGGGCGCTTGTAGGTGCGCGTGGTTTGCTTCTGTTGAAGCATGAGTTGGTGCTTGTTTTCATCGAAAGTAATGGTTAGTGAAGCTGCCATTGTTAGTTTTCGAAAATTTCTGAAACAAGACCACATCCATTAGTAATCACAAGAATATAATGATCATAAATGGGAAGTTCTATGGTTTCGTCTTTTCAAATTGCTCGAGGTAGATGACCCAAACAATATGAGGAAGGCAAAATGCCATAGAGGGTACAATTGTTCTGATCGCAGGTATGGTAAGCCCGGAATGGGCATCCCAGTGACTGCTAGAAGCAATTGTGAACTTAAATTCGACTTATCGAGAAGCAGAGCTTGCTCGAGGTAAGAAGAATATAAAGTTGGAGTTACAAATGTGCCGGTCGCAATACAGTAGACCCTGAAAGGGCGTACTAGTACCGCTAGACACAAATGTTTTGAGACCGCATCTATGAGATGAGATTCTCTGTTTTGAAAGGTCAAGATTGGATTCATCAAAGAGAGCAGATGGTATTCCAATCTGAACACGGGCTCAGCGATTTCCGCGAGCGCCAGTGCTCAGAAAGAAATGAACCATGATTTCTCGGATCTGAATCTAAAAATGACGAGTTTTCTTTTGAAAGGCCAATATCGGGTTCATCAAAGAGAGCAAAAGGCACTCCAATCTGAACACGGGCTCAGCGATTTCCGCGAGCGCCAGTGCTCAGAAAGAAGAAGACCAAGATTTCTCCAATCTAAACCCAAAATGACGGAAGTTTTTTTTTTTTTTTTTTTTTGAAGATTTTTTTTTTTTTTTTTTTAAAAAAAATCTTTTTTTTTATTTTTTTTTATTTTTTTTTATTTTTTTTTTTTATTTATTTTAAGATTTTTTTTGAAAATTTTTTTTATTTTTTATTTTTTATTTTAAAATTTTATATTTTTTTTTTTTTTTATTTTTTTTTTTTTTTTTTAAAAGACGAGAGAGTACACATAGGCCTCCTAACCCGGTCTTATGAAACCTTGATTGATAGAATTGCCCCCAGGTAAGGGTAGGATTACTTAATGAACCCGTTTGGAGGACCCTTGCCTAGAACAGTCAAGCTGTCTCCACACTCTGGACAAGGCTTTCCTTTGAATCAACCATGATCAAAGAACACAGTTGGTTTAACCTTAGTGGTCTATGTCTTTTTTTTTTTATATTATTTTTTATTTTATTTTATTTTTTATGAATTCATCGAAGAGAAACCATGGCCCAAAACCTTAGTCGAACAGGCTCAACATTTCTGCAAGCGCGATGAACGATAGGAACAGATCAAGGTTTCTCAATTTTGAATCCAAATTGAGAAATCTAAAAAAAAAATTTTTTTTTATATATATATATTTTTTTTTTTTTTTAATGAACTCATCGAAGAGAAACCATGGCCCAAAACCTTAGTCGAACAGGCTCAACATTTCTGCAAGCGCGATGAACGATAGGAACAGATCAAGGTTTCTCAATTTTGAATCCAAATTGAGAAATCTAAAAATTTTTTTTTTTTATATATATATATATATATTTTTTTTTGATTTTTTAATGAACTCATCGAAGAGAAACCATGGCCCAAAACCTTAGTCGAACAGGCTCAACATTTCTGCAAGCGCGATGAACGATAGGAACGGATCAAGGTTTCTCAATTTTGAATCCAAATTGAGAAATCTAAAAAAATTTTTTTTTTATATATATATATTTTTTTTGATTTTTTAATGAACTCATCGAAGAGAAACCATGGCCCAAAACCTTAGTCGAACAGGCTCAACATTTCTGCAAGCGCGATGAACGATAGGAACGGATCAAGGTTTCTCAATTTTGAATCCAAATTGAGAAATCTGATTTTTTTTGTTTTTTTTTTTAATTTTTTTTTTTTGAAAAGAGAAAGAATGGAAATAAATTCAAAGAATTAGAAATTTCCAAACAAAAAATCTCATCTCATTTTTTTTGCAGAATTCAACATAGGCCACCAATTTATAAAGTAGCCAAGGAATCAAGAAAAGAAATATAAGCATAGAGCAAAATATATGATATGCAAATATTTCATTTCTAGCATCGTGTTCTCAAATAAACGAGTCCCACCGGGTGTGCCAGCTTGATGGACCGCGCTCCTGCTTGGTTCTACCGAGGTCGGCGGACGTGGGAGTCCGTCGGGTCCGACCCTTTCGTAACCGGGGGGCAGGGGCGTGCATCAACATTTCTTTTTTTTTTGTGGGTGTGCCAGATTTTCTATTTTTACTTGGAATTGCAAGTGGTGATCCGGAGATCAACCTTCGCAAGTAAAAAGGAAATCAACTTCTTTCAAGTTTTCCATTGCACATATATTTAAGAAAAGAGACATTTTCTTGATTTGCCGTGAAAGGCGATTTTTTTGGCATTTATAGCCGATTTTGGCGTTTATAGCCGATTTTTGGCGTTTATAGCCGATTTTGGCGTTTATAGCCGATTTACAATCCTTATCAATAATGAAAGACAAGAATTGTGATTTTTGTCTCTTTTAAAAAAATACAAACTACAATGAAAAGCAAGAAAAGGAGGATCTAACTTCTCAGGAGATTGTGGGGGACTCGTTTAGATTGACGGTCGCAAGCCATATGTGGGCTTCGCCATCATCCATGCAGATGAGAACAGAGGATGCTATTTGATTCGCTTGGCTTGGCTATAACCTCGGGTTTTTAGAAGACAAAGACCAAAGGAAGGTCCTATGTCCAATAAAAAACCGAGTAGACGGGCTGAAAAGCCATATCTAAGCCATTGGAGGCAGGAGGAGAAGGCAAGGACCTTGGGGGGGTGCCCCCCAAGGGACTTTTGTCACCTTGTTGCGGTGGCCGGTGTAGAACTTCTGCAGAGTTTTCTCTCTTTTTCCTTTCTCTGGATTTCTGTGCTTCTCTCTGTCTGTGTGTCTGTCTCTTTTTTCCGATCCGGATTCCTTTGGAGTGCTCTCCTATTTATAGGCTCTTGGTAGCCATTTAGGAGAGCTTATGGGCTTTTAATGTCATTAAGCCACATAATGGGAGGAGTTACAAAATTGATTTGTTTATTTTGTAACTCCTTTTTCTTGGCTTCTGATTGGCCGGAGGAGATTGAGGGCATTTAATCGCCTTTAATCGCCATGATGGGAGGAGTTACATGGGTTAAATGCCATGAATCTCTTGACTTGTAACTCCCAAATGCTTGCTTCTGATTGGGCCGTCCAAGGAAATGGATTAATGACTGTAATAAAGCTAGTCAATTAATCGCATTAAGTGGTCGCCGAGCAGCTGAAGAGTCGCGGGCCGTGCCACGTCTTTTGGAATTCTTCTGTCGATGATCATCGATGGATCTTCATGTAGATCGACATCAGATGACCATGTAATTTCAGGTGTTTGTTGCCAACAGCGGGTCGGTGCCATCTGTCCTGTCGATTTCTCGATCGGTCGGGTGGAAAGCACACTTTTTTTTTGGTTGACCGGGTGGCGATCAATACTGTCTTTGATACTCTTGATGATTTACCCGTGTTTTGGACGGATATCAGAGGACTTGGTGTCTCAAAAGCATGAATTTTGGAAAGTACCAGAGGCTGGGCTTCTCGAATCGCGAAAAAACGGTGAAAACCGGGGTTTCCGGGGCTTTCCCGGCGACCCCGGGGTCCATGGTCGCCGGCGACCCTGGCCCAGGGTCGCAGGGGCCTGCGACCTTGGGCCAGGGTCGCAGGGGCCTGCGACCCTGGCCCAGGGTCGCAGGGGTCTGCGACCCTGGGGGGGTTTTCCCCTTTTCTGGTCCCGTTTTGCGTCCGTTTTTGCTCTTTTCTGATTCTTTTTTCTTCTGTACTTTTCTTTGACATTTTGATCATTTATTGGCCTGATTTCTTTGTAGGAAACCTGATGAGAATCCTTGCATTTTTTTTTTTTTAAAGTTTCCAATTTCCTGAGAAAGCCGAAGACTTTGTCGCGCAGAGCTGCCGATTTTCTGTCAAAAGCTGAAACTGGGTCAAACGATGTCGGAATGACCTGAAATTTGGTGTGAAGCCTGCTGAGCAATAAATAAGACCAACCATAGGCTTTTGTTTGAGTTTCGAAGCCGTTTGGGGTCCTATCACCTGCAGACTTGCTTTTTGTCGCGATGAAGATGTCGCGGTTTGATGTGCGGTCAACCGATGTCCGATTGACTTGAAATTTGACAGGGAACCTATTGGAGTCATTTTAAGATGATCCATAGGTTCTGTCTTGGAAACCGTGGTCCCGGAGAGCTTTACCGCCGAGAGGCTTGATTTGGCTGTCGGAGAAGCGAAGTTAGGCCAAATGATCTTGAAATGGCTTGAAACTTCTTGTGTACTCCTCTTTTGGCTGTCTGGATGAATCTTGCAGTTTTTGTTTGATTCTGACAAGATTTTATTTTTGGAAGCAGCATTGCCTATTTATGGCAGGTTGCGACTTCATGTAGCTCTTTGGATCTTGGAAAGACAAA